>JAYJMB010004505.1:0-105716 GCA_036873735.1 Pouteria campechiana | reverse complement strand
TTGACTCCTAAATCAAAATATGAGAATAATGAGTATATTTAGGAATCAAATAGGTGCAAAAGATAAAGTATTAGGAGAATAAAATATGACATTTTGCATTCTCATCAGCAGGAGAGGTTTTAAAAGTCAGAAGTTCTGGGGCAATTAAGCCCGTGTGTCAGAAGTTCTAAGTGGGTGTCACAAATCTTCTGTGGCAAATGTTAATTGAAAAAATATTCTGAAATTCTATCAGATTTTATGAATTACATCTGAAGTATTCTAAATGTTGAGAATTTAATATTTATGAATGATCTTAGGCATCTTAATTGTTATTATGTTTAACATTATAAAATGATTAAATCATGTAATATGCATTTTATGTGCATGGATCTAGTACTCCAAGTTATCTCCTAATTTTTTAGAATCTATTCTCTAAAGTGGTTTTGTAAAAATGCCTGCTAACTAATTTTTAGTTGGTACATGTTCTAAACAAATATCATGATTTCGTACATGATCTCTAATAAAGTGATGTTTGAACTTTATGTGTTTAGTTTTAGAATGCAATACTGGATTCTTTATCAGATTCATTGCACTAGTATTATCACATCTAATAGATGTATTAACATATTTTAAACCATAATCATTCAATTGTTGTTTCATCCATAAAATCTATGCATAACAACTACCTGCAACTACATATTCAGCCTCAGCAATTGATAAAGCAATAGTTGTTTGTTTCTTGGAGAACCATGATATGATCATGCTTCTAAGAAACTAACATGATCTTGAGATACTATTCCTATCTACCTTATATCCTGCAAAGTCTGAGTCAGAGTGCCCAAATAATTCAAGGTTTGAACCTGGATACCATAAACCAAGGTTTGGAGTGTCTAAAATGTATCTAAAGATTCTCTTAATAGCAACTAGACATGATTCTTTAGGATTTAATTGGAATCTTGCACACATGCAGATACTAAACATAATATCTAGTCTACTTTTAGTTCAATATAAAAGAGATCCTATCATGCTTCTATAGAGTTTTTGATAGATAGATTTACCTTTTTCATCCTTATCCATTTTAATGGATGTACTTATTGGAGTGGCCAATGGTTTTCCATCTTTTAAATTAAATTTTTTGAGTAATTCTTTAGTGTATTTTGCTTGATGGATAAAGATTCCTTCATTTGTTTTACTTGAAGTCCTAGAAAGAAGTTCATCTCATACATTAAACTCATGTCAAATTCTCCTTACATTACTTTTAGAGAAATCTTGACGTAATTTATCATTAGTTACACCAAATAATATCATCTACATAGATTTGAACAATCAGTATATTACTTTTGTCATACTTAATGAAGAGTGTGGTGTCTACTTTACCTCTAGTAAATCCCTTTTCTATTAAAAATTTACTTAGTCTCTCATACCATACTCTAGGAGCTTGTTTTAATCCATAAAGAGCTTTCTTAAGTTTAAAAACATGGTTTGGATTATAAGGATTTTTAAACCCAGGAGGTTGTTCTACATAGACCTCTTCATTAATGGAATCATTTAAAAATGAACTTTTGACATCCATTTGATAAGCTTGAAATTCATGAAAGATGCAAATGCTAGTAACATTCTAATAGTTTTAATTCTGGTAATAGCAGCATATGATTCTTCAAAGTCTATTTCTTCCTCTTGACATTATCTTTTTGCTACTAATCTTGCTTTATTTCTTATTACTATACCAAATTCATCTAATTTGTTCCTAAAGACCCACTTAGGCCTTAGAACAAGCATCTACACATTATTCCATTTGAATTGGTCCAATTCTTCTTACATAGCTATAATTCACTTTTTATCTTCTAAAGCTTAATCTATGCAAGTTGGTTTTAGTTGAGAAATGAAAGCAAAATTACCACATATTTGTTGATATAAAGATCTAGTTCTCGCTCTATCATAAATATCACCAATTATTTGGTTTTCAAGATGATCATGCATGAACCTCCAATCACTAGGAAACAGATTGCTACCTTTATTATTTACCTCATTGATGGGTGGTCCATCATCTATTTCTTCTTCACTTTTTTTTTTGTATTTCTGATTATGAAGAATCTTTATTTTTATCTTGTATCTTTATTTTCTCCATAGATGTTGAAAGTTCTCCTTTCTTATTATCAAAATCACTTATCCTTCTAGAGGGGTTAGTACTTTCATTAAATTTTATATAAATGGATTCCTCTACAGTTTTATCTTTTAGATTGTAGACTCTAAATGCCTTGCTAACAATGGAATAACTAAGGAAAATGCCTTCATCAGATTTATTGTCAAAATTTTCACAGTTTTCCTTCCCATTGTTAAGAATGAAACATTTGCAACCAAAAGTGTAGAAATGAGAAATATTTGGTTTTCTGTTATAATATAATTCAAATAGAGTTTTGTTGAGTATAGATCTAGCAAAAATTCTGTTAATAATGTTGTTGAACATATTCTCTTAAATAGCTTAATTTTGATGATGAACATTTCAGAGTTATTAAATCACTTTGGAGTCAATTGAATTACTTTGGAGTCACAAACTCAGAATCTTTGGAGATAGTTAAAGCACTTTGGAGTCATGAGCTCATAAGCTTTAGGGTTAAGTCAAGTAGTTCGCAGTCAATAAGGTATTTCGGAGGCAACAATAAGAGCCTTTGGAGATAAAAGAATACCATTTAGAGAGCACAACTCATCGGAGTCAGAGGAAAAGTACTTTAGAGTTAAGTAAAGTACTTCAGATTTCAGAGTTAGTTCCCTTGCAGTCACAGAATAATCACTTCAGAGACAAAGAACTCCTTCAGAGTTAGCCTTTACACTCCTAATGCAAATCACTACTATCGCTATGCTTCGGAGCCTCTAAAACACATCTTTGGTGCATTCAAAGAGACAACAACTTATGTGAACTGTGCGGGAAACTTTGTTTACTTAGAAGCTCAAAGGATCTAATGTTGATTCATATACTCCAAAACCTTGCTAAAAGTACAACAATTATAAATTCTAATGTTTCGCTGCATTTAATGATTCTCCACTACCATAATAAAAAAAGTTAGAGCTTTCAATATAAAAGGAGTTAAGTAAGAACAAAGAAATCAAGGAGATCATATTGAAAAGCAAAGAGAGTATTTACTAAGTCTTTATGGCATTTTTTATGATTTTAACTCCATTGCGGTTCATTCAAAGAAACATTTAAAGCCATCCATTCAACTACTTCTGGATATTGAATATTACTGCTTTATTGTTATATCAACTATGTTTATTACTTTTGAAATTCATATAAAACCAGCCTCCTGGAGGCATTAATATTTGTACACATTTATTTCTACATATTTTTGCAAGTTAAGGACTTGCCTCTATGTAGTGAAAGCAAGTAGGATACTTGCTTGGTATTTGTATAAGTTAGTTGGTGATTTTAGAAACCAACAGGCAATTTATTTGATCAAGAAGTTACTAATGAAAGAAGGTATTAGTGGAACCTGAGTTTAGCAAAAAAGTCTAACTTAGAGAAGTGGAGTAGGAACCCAAGTGAAGGGCCAAGCCACTATAAAAATACCAGTCTTAGTGCACTGTATTATCAATCTTCTCTTTATCCTTGCACTTTAATCATTTTCTGGCCAAAAATTTTAAAGACTTAATTAACCCCCCTCTTAAGTCACCATCTGAATGGGACCAATAGTTGGTATTAGAGCAGACTTCACCAGTTATACCTTACTATTCCATTCATATAACTTGTAAAGAGATCTCAATGATGAACTATTTTCATAACACTTATGTTGAAGGTCAATCTACTTCCAGACCTGCATTATTTAATGGTACAAATTATAGATACTGGAAGATGAGAATGAAAAACTTCTTGATTGCCTCAAACTATCAGCTATGGAAAACTATTAAAGATAGAATGATTGTCCTAAAAACTGAAGATAAATACATTGGTGAGGACATTTAGAAGCTAGAAAAGATGCTAAGGCAAAAAACTATCTTTAATGTGCTCTATCATCCTCTAAGTTTAACAATATATCCTCTTATGATATAGTAAAGGAAATCTGGGACAAACTAGAAGTTACACATGAAGGCACAAAATAAGTAAGAGAAACTAAGATAAATCTTCTTGTGCAGGAATATGAAGCTTTCAACATAAAGGAGATAGAGTTAATCTAGGACATGTTTGGAAGATTTCAGAAGATAACAAATGGGCTAAAAAATCTAGGAGAAAAGTATGTAGAGCCCAAAATGGTGAAGAAAATTCGAAGATCTTCGTCAAAGCAATGGATGCCCAAAGTGACAGTAATTCAGGAAGCAAGGAATTTGGACCCAAACTGATGCATCCACAAGTAAAGATGAAGATGAGGAGATGATAATGATTACAAGAAGATTCAAATCGATGCTAAAGAAGAAAAGGTTTGGAAATAATTCAAGGAATAATTTTGGAAGAAATGATAAAAAGAAAGAACCACCACCTATTACAATTGTAGAAAACCTGGACACATGAAGTTTGATTATCCAGAACTAGATCAAAGATAAAATGATTAGCAAAAGAAGAGGTACAACTCATACTTTGACAAAAAGAATAATAGCAACAACAATAATAACAACAATAGAACAAGCAAAAAATTTGAGAAGAAAAAGAAAGCTCTAGTAACATGGGAGATGTTGGAGAATATAATAAATGAAAGTGAGAGTGAAGAAGAAGAAGAACATGAAGCTCAAATCAGCCAAATCTCTCCAAACAGAAGTACTCATGATGAACTTCATCTGGGAATCAACTTCATGGCAATCCATGAAGAGCAGGTAAATCCTGATTCTGAAACTCCCAGTCATGAAGAAATGTTAGAAGAATTATATTTAGATTTTATGACTTTGAAAGAAAAGTACGAAGAGACTAAAAAGGAGCTCAAGAAAATTACAAATGAATGTTCTAAAATAAAGGAAGAAAATTCAAACCTCAAGAGTAACAATAACACCAATAGCATACTTGAGCAACTAGTAGTTGTAAAAAATGCTCTAAAAAAGATAATGAATTCCACTTTGTTAAGAATGAAACCAAAGAAAAGAAGTGGACAACATCAACACAGAAAATTCAAGCTGAAACAGACTACAATTTGGGTTCCAAAGATAGTTACAAATGTACTAAATGTAGCCCAAACTCCTTTAGTTAAAATAGTACTGCCCACGAGACAATGGGTACCAACACTATCTGCAACTAACCCACCTGGACCCATTCCCAAATACGTACCAAAAGTTAACACTTAACTTTATCCATGCAGGTGTGCTTGGGAGCCACAAAGAGTAGCACGTGGTATATTGATAGTGGTTGCTCAAGGCACATGATAGGAAATAGGGAGCTATTCATGGAGCTGAAAATGAAATCTAGTGGAATAGTAACCTTTGATAATAATGGTAAAGGTAGAGTAGTTGGGATTGATTAGGTCAGCCAACCACTATCTACTACAATTTCAAATGTACTTTTATTAGAAGGATTGAAATACAATCTTCTTAGCGTAAGTCAGTTTTGTGACAAAGGCTACAAAGTTATGTTTGAATCTCAATTTTGTTCTGTACTAGATAAGTCCTAGTTAGTTATATTATGAGGTAGAGTACATGGAAATATATATTTGGTTGATCTTCCTGATATTCAAGCTAAGTGTTTTATTATGAATGACAATGAACCCATGTTGTGGCATAGAAGGCTTTGACATGCCAATAAAATTCTAATTGAAAGATTATATATAAAGATCTAGTTATTGGCTTACCAAAACTCAAATTTGATAATAAGTTGTGTCATGCTTGCATGAAAGGCAAGCAAGTAAAAGAATCATTCAAGTCAAACAAAGAAGTATACACAACCAAACCCCTTTAGTTGCAACATGAGGATTTAGTTGGACAAACAAGAACAAGAAATCTTGGAGGGAAATATTACGCATATGTCATTGTGAATGACTATAGTAGATTTACCTAGGTAATGTTTCTAGCATCCGAAGATGAAGCTTTTCCATTCTTTGAAGTATTTACCAAATGCGTACAGAATGAACAAAGTTCTCACATTGTTGCTATAAGAAGTGATCATGGTGGAGAATTTGAAAATCATAAATTCACTGATTTTTGTGAAAATAATGGAATTCTTCAAACTTTCTCTGCACCAAGAACACCCTAACAAAACGGAGTAGTAGAAAGGAAGAACAAATCCTTACAAGAGATGACAAGGATAATTTTGAGTGAATACAGCCTCCCATAGTATTTTTGGGGTGAATCGATGAACACTACATACTATATTATTAACAAAACTCCATTAGAATTATACTATGGCAAGAAACCAAATATATTTTATTTTCATACTTTTGGTTGTAGTACTTTATTCTTAACAATGGCAAAGAAAACCTTAGAAAATTTGATAGTAGATCTGATCAAGGAATATTTTTGGGTTATTCCTTTGTTAACAATGCATTTAGATGTACAACCTGAGACTTTCGATAGTAGAAGAACCCATCCATGTCAAATTTAATGAGCATACTAACTACATGAAGAGAAATAGTGATTTTGATGATGAGACAGATAATCTTCCAACAAGCATGGAGAAACTAAGATTACAAGATAAACAAGTAGAAGCTCAAATATCAGAGACAACAATGGATGAAGTTGAACCATCCACAACTGAGGTAAATGAGGAAGTTAACTCATCTCTTCCCAAAGATTGGAGGTTTATACATACTCATCCTAAAAACTAGATAATTAGTGATGTGTTCGATAAGATTAGAACTAGATCATCCTATCACCAAATATGTGGCAATTTTTCTTTTATTTCTCAATTAAAAACAACTTGCATAGGCCAAGCATTAGAAGATGAAAATTGGATTTTAGCTATGCAGGAAGAATTGGATGAATTTAAAAGAAATGATGTATGGACTATTGTTCCAAGACCAAACCATCAATCCATTGTAGGAACAAAATGGGTCTTCAGGAACAAACTAGATGAATTAGAAATTGTGGTGAGAAATAAGGCAAGATTAGTTGCAAAGGGATATTGTCAAGAAAAAGGTATTGACTTTAAAAAATCATATGCCTCTGTTGCAAGGATTAAGCCATTAGAATAATTCTTGCATTTGCATCATGTATGGATTTCAAACTGTATTAAATGAATGTAAAGAGTACATTCTTGAATGGTTTCATTAATGAAGAGGTATATGTGGAACAACCCTTTGGGTTTGAAGACCCCCATGGTACAAATCATGTATTCAAACTCAAGAAAGCCCTCTATGGTTTGAAATGGGCTTCTAGAGCTTGGTATGAGAGGCTAAACAAATTTCTAATTGAAAATAGTTTTTCAAGGGGTAAAGTGGATACACTCTCTTCATTAAGCATCCAAAGAAAGATATACTTATAGTTCAAATTTATGTTGATGATATAGTATTTGGTGCAACTAATAAAAATCTTTACCAAGATTTTTCAAGACTATGCAGGGAGAATTTGAAATAACCTTGATGGGTGAACTCAACTTCTTCTTTGGACTACAAATTAAATAAGAGAAAGAAGGAATTTTTATTCACTTAGTCAAATATACAAAAGAACTTCTAAAGAAATTCAACATTGAAGATGGTAAAAGATATGGAACACCAATGAGCACTTCAATAAAGATGGAAAAAGATGAAAGAGGTAAATCAGTATATAATAAACTGTATAGAAGCATGACAAGATCATTATTATATCTGACTGCAAGTAGACCAGATATAATATTTAGTATCTATATGTATGTTAGATTTCAATCAGATCCCAAAGAGTCTCACCTAATTGTTGTAAAGAGAATCTTTCCTCGATTTATGGTATCCAAAAGGTTTTGATTTTAATTTGGTAGGGTCTCAAATGCAGACTTTGCTAGATATAAATTAGATAGAAAGAGTACCTCAAGGTCTTGTTAGTTTCTAGGAAGCATGATCATATTATGGTATTCCAAGAAACAGACATTTGTGACATTATCAACTGTTGAAACAGAATATGCAGTAACTGGCAGTTGTTGTGCTCAAATCCTTTAGATAAAATAGCAATTAAATAATTTTGGTCTTAAGTTTATTGATATCCCTATAAGATGTGATAACACTAGTGTCTGACTAAAAATCTTGTTTTACGTTCAAGAACAAAACGATAAAAATTAGGCACCACTACATCATGTTCAAAATCATAACATATGTTTAAAATTTGTGCCTACTAAAAATCAATTAGCAGACATCTTTACTAAACCCTTATGAGAAGATAAATTTAGTAAAGTAAGAAGAGAATTAGGTGTTTTAAATTGAAACTAATAAAATATATATGATGGAAAATATGCTCCTTGCTGATAATTCCTATGACAAATGCACAAAAAGATCAAAATTGAATATTCACAACATTTTGGACCCTCCAAAACACCTTTCAGACCCTCCAAAACACCTTTTAGACCCTCCGATGACAGACTAAAACACCTCTGAAGATTAATCATGCCTTCAAAATAAAACTTTGGTACCTTCGAAATCCATATCATATCATTTTGTAGCCTTCGATGGGTAACGTTACCTCCGAAGTAAAGCTTTAGAGTCACCTGAGCAAAACAGATATATTCCCTCCGAAGATTGCATATATTCATTTCGGATCCTCTGATAACATCTTTTAGAGACACTTAAACCTATAACCCTATTTAAATATTCAAAGACCTCCAAAAACTTAAAACCCCATTTCTTCGAGCATCCGAAAACCCCCTTTCAGAAAAAACCCTTCAACTTCTTGCTTGATTCAAACATCCAACCAATCTTTCCATCATATATTCTCCATTAGTTTTTCCCATCTTAGTTTAAAAATACTCACAAATCCAAAACCAAATCCTCTTTTGCTGAAATGGAGAGAACAAAGGGAACCACCAACTTGGCAAATGGAAAAAAGGAAGGAAATAGAAGAATATTTAGAACAAAGAGCAATTAAGAGAGTCAGACATGAAACAAATACACTTGAGGTAACATTTCTTAACTGTGAGTTTGATTACTCTATGTATATGGAAAGATATTATGATATAAAGATAATAAAAGGAAGGGTCTTCAGCTTTAACATTTTTCAGAGATAGTGGTATGAAATTGGATGTATGTGAATGGTTCAAATATGAAGGATGGATGGAGTATGTAAGGTACCAAGATTACTTCTATCCAAGACTCGTGAGAGCTCTAATAAGCAACGTTAACACTGAAATAGATAAATCATGGATAGGAGAAGTGAAAATTAATGTATCCACAAAATGTTTGAGAAAATGTTTTAATCTTCCTTTAGTGGAAGTTGACCTAGAATAGCTAACGAGACAGAGACTGTTTTCAGATTTGGTAGAAGTAGAAATATATGAGAGATAGAATTATCTTCACTCTAGCCATTTGATTTTAGATCTTAAGTTAGCTTGCATGATTGCAATAAATAATGTGTACCAAAGAAAAGGAGTCACAGGAGACGTATCAGAAAAGGGAATCAAGAGTAAGTTTGTTAGATCATATCTGGAAAACTAATGTCAGATCATATTTATTCAGTCAAGAGCACCTTAAGATTCCCTCTCCCTTATGGAATGACTCTAACCAAGCTAATAATGGAATCAAGAGTAAGTTTGTTAGAGGAATACAAAGAACCTCCAAGAAACTCAGACACAATTAATGAAAAGACTTTGAAGAGAATAGGATTCAAGAAAACTTTAAAAGGCTAGATCAATGAAAATCTAGGAAGACCAGTACAACTAAAGAGATCTAGACTAGAGTAAGAAGAAGAAGAAGTAGAAATAACCGCAAGAGAAGTGAATTTGGAATAGGAACAAATGGAGACTCCAAGAGAAGAAGAAATATTTGTTAGAATAGAGGAGTTAGAAGAGATTTAAAGAAGAGAAAATGAAACAGCAGTAGTAGTAACCACCCCCTCTTTCACTCCCATTAGATCTCCATCACCCATAAGACCCACTCATCAACATTCACCCCAACCACTTCATCAATCCTCACTCTTCCACATAACCTAGAAAATAGACTGGAGAATATTGAACACCTTCTATCTACTCTAGCTCTGCAAATGAATACATTTGATCAAAGACTTAACTACACCATGTCATCCCTCATCCTCAGAGCTGATAAGATTGATCAAAGACTTGACTCTCTACAATCTCTAGTAGAGTCATTAAGAGGTCAAACTTATCATCCTCATTTCTCTCCACCTCCAACTCATTTTTCACCTCCTCCAACTAATTTCTCTCCATTTCAAACCAATTCTCCCATCACAATAATGTCTTCCCCCACACACTCTCCTCATCCATCATCTCCTACAATTCTATAGGTTGCTCAAACTAAGAGTGAGCCTGCTAAAATTGCCTCTTCCTCTCCTCCAACACAACCTCCATCGGTTCTAACCATTGATGTCTTTTCAAACCTCCCTAAGGATTACTTTCCAATTCTCATAAAGCTATTATTAGATATGGAAAGTATCCCATCATAGTACCAATTCCTAAATTCTACTTTCTTCCCCTAGGTCCATATGATGTCCTGGATTGGACTGAAAGGGATCTCTTTCTGTCAGAAGAAATCATTCCTGAACGAATTTAAGAAATTTGTCCAGAATAGAATACACCTTCAATTCATCCAAAATGGAGAAGAACTCAAATTCCTCCACAATCTCCTCCAAAACTGGCATACGATAATCCTGACATCCTTATTCATATCTCCAATCCAATTAGGATGACATACTATCAGTTTAGGATTAGATCACAAATCAACTATGAAATTGTTCAGATTTTTATCTCTCAATTTATCATTCTATCCCCTCATCAACTTCTTCTTGATCCACCATTGACTCCCAAGGATCACAAAATTCACATCCATGATAACGAGTCAATTCTTTAAAAATATTCTAAGAAACTTCTTCACTCACTTCAAAAGTCTAGAAAACTCAGAATTTCATTTCCATCTCCCTCAGGTCCTCAGCAACTCATTCTTATTATTAAGGAAGAGTTAACATTCTACTCAAATGCTAATCTTCAAGCAATTGTTGATCCTTAACTCTCCGACACATCTATCCAACATAGAATCAAAACAAGCTATTTTAAACTATTTTAAACCATCCTCCTCACCTGAACCTACTCCACCCCCTTCCAATAAAGCTAAAATAAGAAAATCTCTTGTAGTCCCAAAACCAAAACCACTAACCAAATCATCATGTTCTACACCTTCATCCTAGCCATCTTCTTTTAAACCCAAGAGGAAGCCAAGAATTTCACCTCCAAAGGAATACAAAAGGCTCCTCTTTCTTGCATCACCATGTACCATCAAGAGTGCACACTAAAGATGAATGCCAATACAGAAGCCCTCTTAAAAGGGACTCCTGTATCCTTTCCTGAGTTGCTAGATCCATAATTTAAAGAACTTATTGATTTCATCTATGTCTTTGATTATGGACCCATAGCTTATACTCATGAACCCTCATTTGCAATCCCAAAGGATCCATTTTTCATACCACCTTCTCCACTAAAAAGACCCAAGTCCTCTCCTAAACCATCCACCTCTCAAACTAAACCTGAACCCTTTTCTAAAACCTATAAGAAAATACCCAAACCATCCCTGTTGCCTCTATATTCTCTTTTTGCTATCTATCTCATGTACATTTTTTATGTATTCTTTTGCAAAATGTACTTTTTGTGAGGAATCCTATATGCATGAAATTTTGATCATGTTTTGTATTTGTCAATTTTTGTCATGAAAAGTTATGTTTTTGTATCAGTCATATTCCTTTTGCTTCTTTCCACCTTTTTGATTATTACAAAAAGGGGGAGAAAACGTACTAAAATGTATGAAAAGTTTGTATGAGCTATAGTGCACCCATTTAGGGGGAGTTACACTAAATTAATAGAATTTCATTAAAACTCATGTCTTTAAATTCATTATTAGATAAGTTTTGAAAGATACATCACTCAATGTTTTGTCATCATCAAAAGGGGGAGAATCTTGAACATACACTTTTAACTAGCTTAATTTTAATGATGGACATTCTTAACCAACCATGTTTTGATGATGAGCAAAGGCATGAGTAAAACATTAAGGTACTAACAATTCATTCTCAAGTATTTTGTGGAAATATTTTTCAAACTAATCTTGAGAATAATCTTCATAATGATGAAAAGAAGAAACCAAGTAAATGCTCAAATATAATTAAGTATATAAATTACAAATATACTTAAAAGAAGAAAATAGAAGTTTAGAGTTGCTAAGTGAACTTTCGAGTTGCTCAAACACTTCGGAAACAAAGGAAAAATCCTTCAAGGTCATGAAGTCACAAGCTTTAGAGTTAGCAAAGGCATTTCGGAGCCACTAGAGAACTTGGGAGATAAAGGAAAATCCTTTCAAATTCATGAACTTACAAGATTTGGATTCAACAAAAAATGCCTCAAAGTCAAAACAAGCATTTAGGAGCCACTGAAGCACTTCGAAGACAGAGAAAAATCATTTCAGAGTTATTAAATCACTTCAAGGTTAATTGAGTTACTTCGGAGTCACAAACCCAAAATCTTTGGAGATATTTATAGCATTTCAGAGTCATGAGCTCACAAGCTTTGGGGTTAAGTCAAGTACTTCAAAGTCAATAAGGTATTTTGGAGGCAATGATGAGAGCCTTCAAAGTTAATAGAACACTCTTTGGAGAACACAACTAATCAGAGTTAGAGGAAAAGTACTTCAGAGTTCTGAGTTAGTTCCCTCAGAGTCACAGAATAATTACTTTAGAGATAAAGAACTCCTTCGGAGTCGGCCTCTACACTCCCAATGCAAGTCACTATTGTTGCTATGCTTTAGAGCTTTTGAAACACATCTTTGGTGCATTCGAAGAGATGATAACTTGTGTGAATTGTGCAAGAAACTTCATATTACTTAGAAGCTTAGAGGATCTAATGTTAATTCATAGACTTTGAAACTTTGCTGAAAGTAAAACAGTTATAAATTTGAACATTTTTCTACATTGAATGATTCTCACCTACCATAGTAGAGAAAATCAGAGGATTCAATATAAAAGGAGTTAAGTAAGGACAAAGAAATGAAGGAGATCATACTAAAAAATAAGAGAAAGCATTTACTAAGTCTTTAAGGCTTTTCTTCTAGGATTTCAAATCCACTACAGTTCATTCAAGGAAGCATTTAAAGTCATACATTCAACTACTTATGAAAATTGAATATTACTGCTTTATTGTTATATCAACTATATTTATTACTTTTGAACTTTGTGCAAAATCAGTTTACTAGAGGCATTAATATTTATATACATTTATTTATGCATATTTCTGCAAGTTAAGGACTTGCCTCTATGTAGTGAAAGCAAGTAGGATACTTACTTGGTATTTAAATAAGCTATTTGGTGAGCTTGGAAACCAATAGGTATATTTGTTTGATCAGGAAGTTACTGATCAAAGAAGGTGTTAGTAGAACCCGAGTTTAGCTGAAAAGGTTAAGTGTGGGGCCAAACCACTGTAAAAATATCAGTCTAAGTATATTACATTATCAATCTTCTCTTCATCCTTACACTTTAATCATTTTCTGGCAAAAAAGTTTAAAAACTCAATTGACCCCCCCTCTTGAGTCACCATCTGAACTAGACTAACAAATGTATCATGAAATATTTATTACTTTAGCCAAAAATATTGAGGTGAGTCATATTCACTAAACATTGTCCTCTCAATCTCTTGTAAGGATCTATTTTTCCTTTTAGCTAATCCATTTTGCTAAGGTGTTCTTAGTGTAGAGAATGTGTGCAAAATTCCATAGCTTTCACAAAAAGCATTGAATTTCTACATTTCAAATTCTCCACCATGATCACTTCTTATGACTACTATATGAGAATTTTGTTCATTCTATAGATGCTTGGTAAATGTTTCAAATAATGAAAAACTCTCATCTTCAAAAGTGAAAAATGTTATCCAAGTGAATCTAAAATAGTCATCTATAATGACATATGCATAATATTTCCCTTTAAGACTTTTAGTTCTTGTTGGTCCAACAAGATCCATAAGTAGCAATTGAAATGGTTTAGTTGAGTATACTTCTTTGTTAGATTTGAATGATACTCTAACTTGCTTTGTTTTTAAGCAAGCATTACACAATTTATTTTGATTAAACTTTAGTTTTGGTAAGCCAACAGTAAGATCTTTGATGTATAGATTTTCAATCATGAACTTGTTGACATGTCCTAGTCTTCTATGCCACAACAAAGATTCTTCAGTATTTGTAATAATACATTTGACTTGGATATCATTCAAATCTACTAAATACACATTTCCACATCGTTTACCAAGTACTATAACTGAATTTGAACTATCTATTATAGAACATATATGTGATTCAAACACAACCTTGTAACCATTATCACAAAATTGACTAACACTTTAAAGATTGTGTTTTAATCCTTCTACTAGTAAAATATTAGAAATAGTAATAGAGGGAGGTTGATTGATCTTACCAATCCCAACCACTCTACCTTTTCCATTATCTCCAAAGGTAACTATTCATTCATTTTTAGCTTTTAATTCTGTGAATTGCTTCTTCTCCCTTATCATTTGTCTTAAATAACCAGTATCAATATACCATTTACTACTTCTTGTGGATCTCAAGCACACCTGTAATAATAAGGTCAAGCTATAATTTTTTATACCCATTTAGGAATGGGTCTAGGTGGATTAGTAGTAGAATATTTTGGAACCCATTGCTTGTTAGATGCTATAAATTTATTATCTAGAGATATTGTTATATTGATTATGTTAGCAACAGTTTTGGGTACCCAAAATAGGTTCTATTTGGGTTCTAATTCTCCTTCATAATTACTATTTTTCTTTCTTTGGTTTTTCCTACTTTTCTTCTTTGCCTTTAGTTTAAATAAAGTAGAGGTTAATATTTTTCTAAGGGCATGATTTTCTACTTTTGTCTTCTCAAGTTCCATGTTAAGGTTTTGGTTAGTCTTGAGCTGAGTTTTTTCTTGTCTTAACTTAGAGCATTCATAGATTGTTATTTCTAGTTTTATTTTTGTTTTCTTATGTTTAGCTTTTAAAGTTTTGAAATCTGAGTATAATTCATCTAATAATTCTTGTAGATCAGACATTTCAGGTTTTGAATTTACCTCATCTTCGTGGATGGCCATGAAGCTTATTCTTGTATGATGCTTCTTCTAATTTCTTTTTGGAGCTGAGTGAATTGAATTGTGCTTCATTTTCTTCTTCTATTTCATTCAAAATTTCTTATATCATATTCTCTAGCATTTACCATGCAGCCATAGCTTTCTTCTTCTTTTAAAATTTCTTGTTGTTGAAAATATTTTTTTTGTCAAAGTAAGAATTATACCTTTAGTTCTTGTGCCCAGACTTGTTGCAATTGTAACATATTGGAATCTCCTTTCTCTTTTCCTTACTTTTGTTATTACTTTTGGATTTGTTTTCAAATTTCTTCTTCCTGATCATATTTTTGAATTTCTGGTTATCCTTGCCATATCCTCATCATCTTCACTCGTTGAAGCTTCTTCTAAAGATTCTTCATTCTCTAAATTAGCTTGTAAACCAATCTTCTTGCCATTGAATTCATCTGGAACCTTTTCCTTCATTAAGACTTCATGGGTCATAAGTGATCCCATGAGTTCTTCCAATATCATTTTATCTAGATCTTTTACTTACTGGATAATAATTACTTTGTGCCTCCAAAATCTAGGTACAGATCTCAAGATCTTTTTAACTAACTTGGGTTCTTCATATTTCTCTCCCAAGATTTTCTATCTATTAGTGATTTTCTAAAATCTTCTAAATATTTCAGAGATAGTTTCTAACTCCTTCATGGAGAAGGTTTCATATTCCTACACTAGAATATTAATTTTAGTTTCTTTTACTTGATTTGTACCTTCATTTACTACCTGAAGTTTAACCTATATTTTCTTAGTAGACACAGGCAAAAATCTTTTCAAATTCAAATGAAGATAGTACACAATAGAGATAATTCTTTACCACAACATCACGTTCTATTGTTTGAATATCTTCTAGTGCATATTTATCTTTGTTTTTTGTAACATTCTTTCCATTCTTAACTATAAGCCACAATTGGTAATCTATGGCGATTAAGAAATTTTGCATCCTCATCTTCCAATACCCATACTTGGTTCCATCAAAAAGTGAAAGTCTGGAAGTGGATTGTCTTTCAACAGATGTGTTGTAGAAGATATTAGCCATTTGAATCTCTTCTCAAGTTAATATACTAGTAATTAAAAATTAATCAGTGAAGCCTGTTCTGATATGACTTATTGATCCCTAGCTAGATGGCAGCTCAAGAGGGGGGGTTTGAATTAAGCTTGCAAAAATTTTAGCTAATAACTTGAGAAATGTGCTTTAAAAAAAAATAAAGTAAAATTCATAGCAAATATGCACAAGATTTTTTATAGTGGTTCAGCCCTTCTTGGGTTCCTACTCAACTTCTTTGAGTTAGTCTCCTTTACTGAACTGAGGTTTCACTAAACACTTGTTGGTTTTATAAGCTTACCAACAACTTACCAGTTTTCCAAGCTTATCAAAAACTTTTACACGATGGTTTTAAAGCTCACTAACTAACTTATATATGTTAGTTTCCAAGTTACCAACTAACTTACTAGTTTTCCAAGTTACCAACTAACTTACTAGTTTTCCGAGCTAACCATAAAGTTTTACAAGCTATTGGTTTCATAGAGCTCACCAACTAACTCAGAGTTTTTCCAAATGGAAATATATAAATTAATGCCTCTTACTAAGGTAGACTTCTATAAAATCTAAACTCAACTGAATGAAAAAAGTATGCAATAAGATCATATTCAAACTCCTTTTGAAGTTGACATGGATTTGGCTTTGAATGCTTTGGCAGTATTATAGTAGTTGGAGTTGAAAGATGGAAGATCTTGAATGCTCTTTTGGAATTCTTGAATCGGATGTTTTTAGTGTGTTCTTGGATGTAATTATATGTTGCTTTAATTAACTTTTTAAAGGCTTTGAGAAGATTTAGCCATTGCAACTTTTAGCACCATTTTCAAATTGTTAGGTAGAGTAGGTAATGAATTTTTGCATTCTGTTAGGCTTTAGAATTTCTAAGTTAAGTAGCCCAACTTTTTGTATTCTATCGAGCATTCTGTCAGACTTTTTTGCTAGAATTTCTAAATTATAATAGTTAATTTAGTTATATTTTTTCTTTTTCTTTGTTATATTTTATTATACTTAGTATTTTTAGTTGTTTAATTTTGTTTCCTTTTGCTGAGCTATGATTGCAAGGAAGAAGAACAGATGACTGGAAACATGGAGAATAGGGTGGCTCAATACGCACAACAGCTGATGAAGGAGTTTGCATGCCCCACCATTGGAATATCACCTTCATGCATTATTTTAGATAATAATGCTTGGAATTACAAGCTAAAACATATACACTTTAATATGCTTTCTTCTTTTCATGGTGTTATTGTAGAAGATCCTTTAACTTTTATTTGTGATTTTATGCAATTATTCAAACTTTTCCTTTGCAGGGATTTATAGAGGATCAGCTATGTTTGAAATGTTTTCCATACACATTAAAGGATGCAACAAAAACTTAGTTTAAGACATTGGCTCTTGGTTGGGATGCAGTTCAGAACACGTTCATTGGTAAATTCTATTATCATGCTAAAACTACAAAACTAAGAGGTAAGATAACAACTTTTGCTCAGATGGAAGGTGAGGCATTCTATTAGGTTTGGGAAAGATTTAAAGCACTACTGACTCAATGTCCTCACCATTGTATTCCTTTAGATTTCCTAAATCAATTTTTCTATGATAGATTGACACAATCATGCCAAGCCATGCTTGATAATGCTATAGGAGGAGCTATGGGAGAGAAGACCCTAGATAAAACTTATGATCTATATGGATGCTTGGGGCAAACTTGCAGTAGAAAAGTGTTAGAAGTAGGTTCAGAGGAATGTATGAAGTAAATTCTAACGCTAAGCTTTCTATATAAATGTTGGAGCCCGCAAAGCAGATCAAAATGATGTGTTCCATGATGATGAGCTAGAAATAACCCATTCCTACTAAGGCATGTTCTATTTGTTATATTTCTAGTCACTCATGCAATGTTTGTCTTTCTAGCTGAGTTTTGCATATTTTTCAAGACAAGCCTATGCGGTGAACTTTTTCTACTAGCAACCCCATGATTATCCATATTCAAATCATAGAATACTTATTGGAGAAGTCATCCAAATTTTTCATGGAATAACAATCAAAATCAAAATAAAGTTGGAACTTCATTTCATCCCAAGAAGCCTATTCTTGAGGAAATGGTGTAGAGTTTTGTCCAAGCAACTGAAACAATATTCTAGAATGTAGAGGCATCCATGAAGAAGATAGAGACTCAATTGGGGTAGATTGTAGAGGTTGTGTAAAGTTAAAGCCATCAAGTCAGCCTGAGCAAGCTAATGTATTAAAATGTTAAGTGGTGGTTGTTGGTTCCCAAAGTATGACTTAACCCAAGAGGGGAGGGGTGAATTGGGTAAATAAAAATTCATTGCTTAACCCCTGTTGGATCAATTTTCTGTTTTCATCGTTGTGTGTGGTGTGATAAAAGTGAATAATGGAAACAGTAAAATGCAAGAAGAATAAAACAAATGGCAAACACATGCACACAAACAAAATAATTTTTATAGTAGTTCAATAACCCATCCCTATATCCACTTTTCCAAGAGCACACAGTCATTGTGCCTTTGGTTCCACTATATCCCATATAATGGAAATACACACTACTCCTAGCACTCTTCTAGTTTTCACAAGCTCACCAGGAAACTCAATAGTTTCAAAGATCACCAGCAAACTTGTTGGTTATCTAGAGATCACCAATAACTTATACAATGTGGTTTTCACATACTCACTGGTTTTAAAGATCACTAGCACACTTGTTGGTTTTCTAGAGCTCACCAACAACTCTATAGTTTCAATTTTACTAGAAAACTTATACACTTTTATATAGTGTTTCTCTTAAGCACAGGGGAAGATTTAATCTTTTATAGCCCTAACAATATAGAAAGATCTTCCCGAAATATAAACTCAATGGCCATAAAAATATGCAGATTGAAGCTCGTGAAGGGTATATGACAATTTAAGCTCTGGGCCATAGGTGAAAGGATTTGCATAAGGTTAAGCTCATTTGAAATGTCTTCCTTCACTACCTTTGAATCATCCCACCTTTTCTCCCTAAATAGCTTCTTCATATTTTTGACCATTGGAGAAGATGGGTTCCATTGAATGCAGAAATGAGAGCAGCATTGAATGAATACAACCATTTGAATTTTCTGTTGTAGAAGTCTAGGTCTTTCTATTTTATCTCGCGATGTTGCATCGCTGTTCAGAAAAGAGGATGAGCTATGTTAAAAGGTGTTCCTTGTTTGACCTGTCATAGTTTTGATAACCATGCAATGCTGCTTATTACCAAAATTGGTAACTGATATAAGTTTGCACAAAATCGACATGAGTATAGATGCCATTTGAATGCTAGTCACATAAATCAAATTTCCTTTGACAAGTCACGGCCTCTCTATCTGTATTTTTCTGCCATAAGTTATAGATGGATTCTTCTAAGGTTTGTCTATTAGTTGAACTTCCATAAGTTTGTTTTGTCCATTGCAAGTAGCAGACAAACTTTGAATGATGCAGATGAGGTCGAACTGACTGATAAACAAACTTTGCTTTGTTTGCCTAAATTTCTCCAGACAATTTGTCTGTTAATCAATCCTTTGTTCATGTGCTTTATCTGTTGTAAATAACAGGCTAACTCTGGATGACATTAATGAAGTTGGGCTAATCGATTGACAAACTTCTCCTTCTATAGAAATAGATAAAGTGAAATGTTTATTCCTTTTTCTTCATTTCTCTATTGGAGGTGGCAAATGAAGTTTGCTTTGTCTTACTCTAATCGATGAAGTATTATATTTTTCTTTTGTCCCTCACTGTCTGTTGAAGATGACAAACAAAGTTTACTTTAAGTTGCTCAAATAGACGAAGTGTAGTATTTGTCTGATGTAAGCAATAGACGAATTATGTTCTACTTGACTTGGACAGAGTACTCTGAATGTTGCATGGGTTTGTAATATTGTAAGTTATAGACGATTGTGCCTTTGTCTGTTGAAGCCCATTTTGGTCAAAAGACTACTTTGTCTATTCAGCTTCGTTTATGCTAATTGTGCAGCTTCTACTTCGTCTTCTGCTTTGGCTGATACTTAGTCTTTCACAAGTAACAGATGAACTTTTGATCCACAAATAAAGTCACTTCAAGCAACAGAATGGGTTTGTTCTTCCAACTTTTTTATTTCTTCAATCTTCATTTATCTGTCTTGGCTTAGTTGAAGTTACACACCCTTATCTGTTCATATTGCCTTTTTATCCTCAGACTAATCCATTCTTCTAACTTTGTTGATCACATAAAGTTTTCTCTTCTTTATGCATGATTATCAGGGTGACACTTACATCTTTCTTCCTTTGTCTGAGTATTTAATGGATCTT
The DNA here is from genome assembly GCA_036873735.1 of Pouteria campechiana. Classification (NCBI taxonomy): domain Eukaryota; kingdom Viridiplantae; phylum Streptophyta; class Magnoliopsida; order Ericales; family Sapotaceae; genus Pouteria; species Pouteria campechiana. The sequence continues at coordinate 85,195 of JAYJMB010004505.1, read as the reverse complement.
ATTTTTCTTTCTTTATCTTAAACAACTTTTCTCTAGTTGGTGTAGATAGTTCAAATTTCTCGAACTACTTTCTGCCCTTTGATCATGTCTTTGTCTTCAACTTCAATTGTCTTGCATTTGTTTGTTGAGATTTTCTCTTTAAGGTTGATGAACAACACAATCTTATTATAGTGCATCTTCAAAGCCTTGTTTGTCTTTGATTGCTTTTGTTCGTGGATCGTGGATACAAACTTTCTCATTGCTTATCTCCAAACCTTCTATTTTCTACTTTTTCTTCCACGATTTTCATCAGTTCAGCTCCTTTGGAATGTAACAGATAGTTATAGTAGTTTATTGCAGACGATCATTATCCTACACTTAAACTTTTCTGCACTTGTTACATTGTTAGCTTTCATATATAATATAAGGATGTATTTTATCTTCATGTCATTATAATATTTGTAAAGCAAGTATAATATACATTTCCACTAAATGCATAATATGAAAGCTTAAGTAATTATGGTACTTAGTATGATTTACCAAATCTATGTAGTAAAGAGTAATTAAGGTTATGGACACCATAACATGAGGAATGTATGCTTGTATAATTAATCATTGATGGTTATATTTTTATGTTATTTAATGTTTATCAGTTCATAACCATATGTATTATTGTTTAGAGATTTAAACATACAAACTTTTTTTGAGTTTGTTATTATCAAAATCATATATAATAATACAGACAATCTCCCCCTGTTTGATGATGATAAAACTTTGAGGACTTGTTGAAAATAATTAAGAATTTTCTTTTAATCTCCTCTTGAATATTTGACCTATATAATCCTATGGGTTTGATCCTTTGATCCTTTTATCATTTTCCTAACTCTAACCATTACTCTCACAAGTCACTTATATTTCTCAAGTTTCTTCCAATTCTCTCCCACTTTTTGTCATGATCAAAATGATTTTCCTCATAATCATAATGCTTTCCCCCTTTAATTTTATTTCTCTCCCTTTAATTTATCACTCAATTTCTTTCCCATGATTTACTGTTATGATTAGGTTGATTATAATGACAATACTAAACATATTTTAAACATTTTGATAATTAAACATTTTTATTACTACAAGAAGCAAAACAACAAAAATCAGACATTGATCATTTATTCATCAAAGTCATATTTTTATGCTGAATATAAAATGAATGATTTCATGCAAATGTGGTGAAAATGCATGGTTTATTGTTCATCTGCATCTTCTTTTATTTAATAGTTGTCTGACATTATTATCAGGAGTAACGATTGGAAGTATTAATGGCTGAGTTGATGGATTACTTGGGAATTGGAGAAGCATCCGTCTTTCTCTTTTCTTGCTTAGAGGGATTACGGAGAAGAGACAACCCTTCAATGTTTACTGAGGCGATCATGGCATTTTCTAGTTCTTCTGTAAAGTTAATTTTAGGTGAGAATGACGATGCAGCTTTTGAGGATGTAGAGAGATGTTTGATTCTTCAGGATAAGATTAAGCAATTGAAGATTGATTTGGCTTCTGTTAGGGGTAGTAGTCTTCATTTTATGTGTCTCTTAACTAGGAACTCCATGGCTTATATGGAAGCTATAGAGCAAATTAAAAATTTGAAGATAGAGTTAACCAAGGCTCACTAGGGGATTAAAGAGTTGGAAGCAGTTGTTGATGTTTTAGTTGATTAAATATTTTTACTTTTTTATCTGAACTCTTTATATGTAATATACTCACATTAATAGTTTTTAATTCTTTTGGTCTTTTATGAAATTTTATGTTTAGTGATTTGTGCTTTTTATGGGATTATTTTTATAGCTATTTAAATATTTGATATGTATCTTTTGAAGATTGGTTGTGACCCTTATATTCTATGATATTAGTTTGGACAAACAATATACGAGGTTAACATTCGAGCAACAGTGGAGTGAGAGATAAGTGAGGGAAATAATCAGATTCATTTTTTGGAAAAGGAGGCGAGAAAATTAAGGAAGGAGTTAAAGTTTTCTAAGAAGATAAATGTCTCCACAAATCTTCTTTTGACTGACTGGTGTATAGCCTATTGAGACATTATGGATAGAATTGCAGCATTGGAGAAAGAATTGTCTGAGACTCAGGAGAAAATTATGGAGTTGCTAGTAGTTATTAAAGTTTTAAAGGATTAGCTATTTTTAATTTCCTTTACTAGATATTCTAAACTTAATGGTAGTTTTATCTGGCTATTAATATTTTAAGACCATAGATGTTTTTGAATATTTAATGTTCATCTTATCAAATGAGATTTTGTTAATGTTAAGGATTCTATTTTAGATTTTTGTGTGTTATGATTGTTATCTTTATGGGTTTTTACTTTTTGATTTAGGTTATTTATGTGAGATGAAGCCAATAAACATTACTACAGAATGGATGACTAGGAATGGAATTTATATTCGAGACCTTAAAACTATTAAGTTTCCCAAACAGGCTTGACCATACCTTAGGACTGTAACGATGTTAGAGTTTTGATCATTTTAAGGTTTATCATGTAGCTCAATGGAAAAAACTCAACTTAATTCAAATCCACTGTAGATTATTTAGAGGCATCTAGAGGTAATGAAAGAAATATAATTAAGTTTGACAACTTATCTCTTTTGTCGCTTTCCTTCATAGATTACTCTTTTGAGTTCATAAGTGTTATTGTCAGTCTTAACTAAGCTTTTAGCTTTTGATATCAAGCCTTTGATGTTGTATCTAAAGATAGATGTTGTTCTAGGCTATAGTTTTTGATTTATTCAATCATTTCCATGCATCCAGAACTTGAACTTGTAGGCTCTTTTGCTTGTATTTGTGAGCTAGAAGAAGATACTAATTTTTCATCAATCTTATTCTTCTATCCTTAACTCAAGCTTTCCTGCATGCACCTAAAATATTCTTACACTAATTCTTTGTTAATAAGTGATGTGGACATTTATTTCCAATATATCAGTGCAAAGAGTCATTTTAACCATAACAGTATGCAGATAAATAAGATGATGGATTAAAGCAATTTTCATGAGTAGTCAGGATAAGTACTTGCTTTAATCAAACATTGAGTTATTTGAGCTAGCACAGATGTGAGTTACTGCTGACCTCATGTGCTAGATCAACCCATCATTTTCTTAAATGATTTTGAGCATAATCATTCAATTTTATTATTTTATCTTTCTTGTAGTTATATGTCTTTTAGTCATCCTTGGTTTTAAGTTATTTATTGTTTGAGTATTATTCTTCTTACTTCCTAATTATCTTAGGAATTTTATTTTATATATTTTATATTTTCATTTATCATAGTGTGAATTCTATATTCTCCTATGTATACTTGAATGATTAGAGTATATATATATACTACACTGTAAATGAATCTTTATTTCTACAAAAGTATAGTTAGCCAATCAATTAAAATTGTAAGTGTAACTTTTAATTTTTATAGATGAGTTGTAAGAATAAATGAATAAACAAAAATATGCAAGTATAGTTTCAAATTTTAATTCTTAATCAATATACAAATGAAGGTATATAGATAAAATTCTAACTATAAACTCTATTTCTCATGATATAAAAATTCAAAGAATAAACTTTGATTTCTACAAATGAATATGTATAAATGACTAATTAGATATAAGTAATCAAAATTCTAAAAAGTAGTGTAAGAATGTAAGGATGTAAATCTAATTCTACAGGAATGTAATTAATCATAATGATTGAATGTGAAGGTTAAAATAAAAGCATGTAAATTACAAAGTAATAAATTGAAAGACTAAACATAAGTACTTATTAATAGAAGAATTGACTAAAAGAAATGTGTAAGTAAATATTTCAAAAATTTAGATAATGACACATTCAATAATGGCATTTTAGTTTAAGTGTCATACCTGAACTTACCTTTCCTTTTTATTTCAAAGGAACTTGGTATTTCATTAGATTTTCATTTAATTTCTTTAGACCAAGTCTCTTTTCTCTTTCTTCTTCTTTAGGAGATTATTTTCTCCTTTCACAAATTTCCTGCACTCAAGTTAGTTTAAACAATAATGCTAATAGTGTGTGATTGAAAGTTTTTTGCCACTTAGTAATTTGTCTTTGGCTTTTCTAAAGATTTCTCATATCTATTCATAAACCAAGACATCCTTGTAAAAAAAGGGATAGAGAGCATATAGTGAGTTTTTAACATTTTCAGCTCTACTCTCGTTTCATTCTTGCTTAGGCCAATACAGATAATATAAAATCATTTAGCCTATTGATCAATCCTTTGGGTATGTGCTTTGTCTATTGTAAATAACAGGCAAACTCTGGATGGCGTTAACGAAGTTGGGCTAATCGATTGATAAACTTCTCCTTCTATACAAACAGACAAAGCGAAATGTTTATTCCTTTTTCTTCATTTGTCTATTGGAGGTGGCAAATGAAGTTTTCTTTGTCTTTCTCTAATAGACAAAGTATTATATTTTTCTTTTTCCCTCATTATCTGTTGAAGATGGTAGACGAAGCTTGCTTTAACTTGCTCGAATAGATGAAGTGTAGTATTCTTCTGATGTAAGCAATAGATAAACTACGTTCTACTTGTCTTAGATCGAATACTCTACATATCGCATGGGTTTATCTATTGTAAGTTGTAGATGATTGTGCCTTTATCTATTGAAGACTATGTTGGTCAAAGTAGCACTTTGTTTGTTTAGCTTTGTCTATTATAACTGTGCAGCTTCTACTTCATCTTCGGCTTTGGCTAATACTTTGTCTTTTGCAAGTAATAGATGAACTTCTGATCCGCAGATAGTTCTTCAACTGTTTTGCATACTTTAAGTAACAGAAGGGGTTTGTTCGTCCAACTTCTTTATTTCTTCAATCTTCATTTTTCTATCTTGGCTTAGTTGAAGTTACACGCCCTTATCTGTTCATATTACCTTTTTGTCCTTATACTAATCCATTCTTCTAACTTTGTTGATCAAACAAAGTTTTCTCTTCTTTGTGCATGATTATCTGAGTGGCAATTACATCTTTCTTCCTTTGTTTGAGTATTCGATGGATCTTCTTCTTCTTTCTTTATCTCAGATAACTTTTCTCTAGTCAGTGTAGATAGTTCAAATTTCTCAAATACCTTTATGCCCTTTGACCATGACTTCATCTTTAACTTCATTTGTCTTGCATTTATCTATTAAGATTTTCCCTTTGAGGTTGATAGACAACGCAACTTGTTATAGCGCATCTTCGAAGCCTTGTTTATCTCCCATTAATTTTGTTCGTGGATCATGGATGCAACCTTGATCGTTGCTTATCTCCAAACCTTCTATTTTCTACTTTTTCTTCCATATTTTCATCAGTTCAGCTCTATTAGAATATAGCAGATAAGTCTAGCAATTTGTGGCAAACGATCATTATCCTGCACTTGGAGTTTTCTGCACTTGTTACATTGTTAGCTTTCATATATAATATCAAGATGTATTTTATCCTCATGTGATTACAATATTTTGTAAAGCAAGGATAATATACATTTCCATCAAATGCATAATATGAAAGCTTAAGTAATTATGGTACTTAGTATGATTTATCAAATTTATGCAGTAAAGAGTAATTAATGTTATGTGCACCATAATGTGAGAAATTTATACTTGTATAATTAATCATTCATGGTTATGTGTTTATTTTAATTAATATTTCTCAATTCATAACCATATATATATATTGTTTAGAGATTTAAACATAAAAACTTCTTATGAGTTTTGTTATTATCAAAATTATATATAATAATACTGATAGGGGTAAGGTAATAGATGATAAAGTTGGTGATGTGATTAATAATTCCAATGTTTTTGCAGATGATGAGGAGGAAGTGAATGCAAGAAGAGTTGTGTTTTCAATTCTTAACCCTCCAGTTGACAACAAGCCACCACCACCTTATGATCCATCAATTCCTTTTCTAGGGCATTTGAAGCTGAACAAAGTTGTTGAAAAACCTTGTGATAGAAATGAACAAATTTTGGCTTTAGATGTCTTCCCACAAGAAATATCTAGTAAGATGATTGAAAATTTTAATAAAGATTCAACAAAGGAGAAATCCCTAGTCGAAGAGGATTTGAAGCAACTGCCTTATTCTCTAAGGTATGCATCTATAAGCAATAATTTATTCTTTTCTATGGTTATTTCTTCTTCTTTTATAGGTATGGAGGAATAAAAGCTAATACCACCCCAAGATCATACAATAAAGTCTGATATTTTCATGGAATGAATCTTACTAACGAGAACAAGAATTGCTTCAAGATGAATGGAGTGGATGGAAGCACAGAAAATTTTTTAGGGAAGTCTAAAAACATAGTGGAAGGAGTAGACAATATTGAATCATTCAACCATGTTTACCAACTAAGATCACCACAATTCTAAAAGCTTCTTCTAGTGATGAAAGAACTGGAACATAGAAAGGCTAAATTTCAATTCAAAGATGGAAGGTTATAGTCGAGCCAAGACTATAAACAAATCACTTCTTAGGAGGCAACCCAAGTCTTTTTGACCTTTCTTTATTTTCTTAGCATTTAGTTTAGTTATTTTCTTTAATTAGTAGTTTCATATTTTTGTTACAAAATGAAGATATCTGATTTCAAAGGATTGCAAATGCTCTTCCAAGTGTTAAAATTTATGTCAAGACTATTCAAAAAAGAGGAAAAGAATACACTTCATTTAAGGGAGCCCTTGATCTTAAATGTCTTTTATTGTTTCACATTAAAGAGAATGTTTAATTTAGGTTGGGGGTGTTTTGGTATTTGTATTCAAGTGCATTCAGTTTTAGGGCAAAATTTTTTGAATTTATGTATAATTTTTTGATGAGTCAAACTTTTCATGGACTTAGCTAAAGAAAATCCTAGAGCAATTGTGCTAACATAATGGAAGTGAATAGGTTTGATTCTCTCTTCATGATCAGTAACATATGCTAGGTTTTTTATTACCATTGCTCATGACTTAAAGGAAGGATAGATCCTACCTTGTGATTTAATGATTCTTATGATAAGCCACTTTTTTTCATGCATGGTGAAAATTTCGTTGAGCATATTATATTATGATCATACGAAATGTATGTGGATTTGTTGATGATGTGTGAATTCAGTGACTTATTTTAGTTGACATAAGCTGTGAGACCCTGAAAATTCTAAAATAGGAAGAACTGGTTTATAGTATGTAAATAAAATCCATATGTATGATTTATAATATAAATGGAACAATTTTAATGAGTGTGATGAAACAAATTGAGTATTATGAGATACAGGCAAAAAATTCAATGTTAGAAATAGTCAGGATATAGTATATATGGGCCTCATGTGCTTTAGTTAGTATGCCTCATCGGAGCATTTTGAGAGGTGGAGCTTAAAATGCTCCACCAGCTCCATTGTTTCAGCCCATTCTTTTCCAACCTCTCCCCTTCATTAACAAAGTCAGAAAAACCTTGTTTCACATGGAAATTGATAGATGGAGTTGGGAAAATCGATGATAAACAACTTAGCAACACTCCAATATCAAGCAAACATCCAATTCAATGGATTGCGATTGTGGGAGTTGAAGAATAGATTGGGGTTTCATCTTGCAATTGGATTTGGTGGATTTCAATTGGTGTAAACTAAGTGGTAAGCCATTTCCATCATCTATTAAGAGTTATAGTGGCTTGAATTTCTGAGTTCTGGATTTTAAAGTAAGTTTTCAGAAATTAGAAGTTAAGGTTTAGGGGAAAACAAGAATTCAATATTGACGTGGATGTTTTGAATGTGGATTTTGATGGGAATTCAGTTTAAATGCATTAATAAGTCATTTGGAATAGAAATCCCAACTTGTAAATAATGAGCATATGGAATTTCAAAAATTGTACTATTAATATTTAATAAAATGGTGCTAAGATTAGTATAGCAGGATTAACTTTAGTTAATGATTCCATTATTACATCTTAATTGAGTTATAGTAAAGTAATTAGCAAAATCCTAACTAGGTTATGTTAGAAACTTAGAATGGAATCTGAAGTTGTTACCTTTACAAATAGAAAATGCAAATGAATGATCATGAGAGCTATGTTTTAATGTAGGATGTTTGACTTGTGAAGCAAATATTGGAAATACAAAATTTACATCTAAATAAAAGGGTGGAGATTACATATAAGGTATGCAGGTTTATTTGTTTGAATACTTTTACTAAAATTGGAATCCTTCATTAAGGATATTATTCAATTGTATTATGAATTCATTCTTGTGATAACAATAGTATAACATACTTTGGATATGTGCTAACTAAGTAAACTGGGTAGTGAGAAGTTTGGAAGAAGAGGACTAAGTAAGGTTGAAAGGAATGAATGCAATTGGGAAGTAAGATAGTATATGTGAAGTATTATCAACTTCATAGAAAGTTATGAATCCATTACAGGATGATTAAAGAGGTTGTATTGGTTATTGAAGTATTTTAAAGGATTGGTGGAATTAATATATGAGAATTAAGGTTAAACAAAGTGAATTAAGAGGAAAACAAAGTGAGTAAACCAAGGATATTGAGAAGGACACCAAAAATCAACTTTTCAGGAAAAATAGGTGGGCAACTAGGACCTTGCTGCAGCAGTGAATTTCCTTATCGAGGTAAGATGCTCAAAAAATTAAAGAAAAAGAGGCAGCGGGGACTCTACCGCGGCAAGCTCCCGCTATGAATAGTATTTTTTTTATGTTGATTCCTTACTGAAACAAAACATTCCCCTACCGCGGCAAGGTGCTGCTGTGAACAGTAAATTTTGAAAATTTTGATATTTTTCATATTTTGATGATTTAAGTATTTTTATAATGTTTTTACTAATTAAAAGTATGTTTCATGGGAATATTTTGAAAAACATTGACAAATAATGAAGATATGAGAAGGATGAAGTATGACATTATAATACTTAACGGCTTAGTATATTCATGCTTTAGTATAAAATATGCAGTTGGAAATGATGTTTTACTAAGTATATAATTGAGTTTGGTTCCTTAATTGAGAATTAAAGACATGTTTAGATAACATGATGTCATGACAAACATTGAATATTATAAGAGTTATAGTATTAGGTTTGCTAATGGAAAGGACACATTATCATCTGATTATGAATTTCATATTTACTCAGGTATGAATTGTAGTAAATCAAGTTTGAATACCTATCGGGATAGTCATTTGGTTATTGGGATCCCGCCCTTGTTAGGGCTTTGTTATGGATACCACCTTCTTGGCAAAGAGGTCTAATCAACTTATTGTTTATGGGACTCCTCTGATTACTTAGTAGGTGTAAATGGGATACCTATGACCCCTGAGTTGTAGTGAAGGTGAGATAATTTAAGTCTCATAACACTCATAGCCAGGGTAGTAGGAAACCTAGAATACACCAAAGTTGTAAGAAAGATGAGTCCATTTGATTATGATATTGTGCATTTAGTTTGGTTCATGGCCTCCTAAATATGGTATTGATTGTGTGTAGACAAAATAAAGTGAATGACTGGAAATGAAAGGAATACATTAGAAAAGATGCGGTGTAGATAGACACAAACGGATATAGTGGACATTGTAGTTGATCTGTATTGAGGAATTTTGTTATTAATTCTATTCAATACATGATAGTATAGTTCTATTGTAAACATATGAATCTAATTACATACATTCTATGTTTTACTTATTGATTTGATTTGTGCCTGCTTACTGAGTTACTCGAACTCACTGTATTTTACTATGTTTTAGTTGACAGCCTAGAAGACGGAGCCCAACAAGGGGTTGGAGATTAGGAAAGGATAAACCATGATAATTAGAGACTTTTCATCTTTTTGGAATATTTTAGAATGTGTATAAAGTGTGATTTAATTACTATGTTGATGATGTAAATCATGTGAATTTAAATGTGTGAGTGTTTTAAGTTGCATGTCATTAGGTTATTAGATGCGAGGATGATTTCCATACACTTTACTTTTATAGTGCGACTATAATCTTGGGTATATGTGGATATTTGTGAATGTTATACAAGTATAAGAGGGTAAGTTCAGGGGAGACTCTGGCCAAGAGTCCTCCTGTTCCTGCCTGAGTAATGCCTCAGAAAGTAGGGCATTACATAAGCATACTAGAACTTGTTTGATTATCCCTCAAGGTGAAATCCTATATAACATGTTCACTTGGAAGTGATGTAGGCATTCTTTGATCTGCTTGAGCCTTTCAAGCTAATGTAGTACATTACTATCACTAGTGTCCCCATTGAGCCTCAATTAAAGAATGACATATGAAAATCATGTAAAAGACCACCATTTGACTTTTCTTTCTTTAATCTCATCATCCAAACCTTTTCAGCCTGAAAAACCATGCTTGATCTATTGAGAGACATATTCTAGACACATGGTTACAAAGAGGTATAAGAGTTTATAAGATGATAAGTTTGGGTGATTAAAAAGAAGAATGTTAAAAGAAAAGGGATAAAAAGGAAAGGAATTAGTAAGAATTCATCCTTCATCTGAGGGGATCACATCTCCATGAACTCAATAGAAAATAAATTTGGGGGTGTGGTAGTAATACAGCCCATAATTGGGGGGATCACATTGCAATGAACTTGACAGAAAATAAGTTTGGGGATTTGATAGTAATAAAGCCCATAATAATAATAATAAAATAGAGAAAATCTAAAACAAAAAGTTAAGAGAGTGAATATTTATTTGTAATTCGGTTATGATCTCTTATTTTCTAAATCCTTACTCCTTTTTTTTGTTGGCCAAACTTAAGGCCCCTTACAACATATTGATCCAAGCGAATAGAATTATTTATATTAGTAGAGAGGGATTATGAAAATTAAGCTTATAGGGTGTTTGTGAAGATCATTAAAATCATTCGTTTGCGCAATATTGACTGAAAAGCATGTATGTAGCATGAGATTGACATTACACACACACACACACATTTTTACTTCATTAAAGGATTGATGAAGCATGAGTTTCATGAGATTACTTGGTAAGTGTCTTGAATGAATTCTAAGTTATGTGTACATATGTAATTTGTCTAGAATGTTCTTGATTGATTAAGAGAGGCTATCATAATAGATTCATGAGTTCAAATTGCTATTTTACTCGAGGATGATCAAAAGATAAGTTTGGGGGTATTTAATGAGCTCATAATTTACCATGTTTTAATACCTAAATTTATATATTTTGGATCCTTAATTGATATGATTTTATTAGTTTGATTAAATATTACACTTAATGTAATTAGTTTGTATTTCAGGTATCAAAATATATCAAAAAGGAGTTGAAGATTACAAAAGGTGTCACTTTGAGGCTATTATTTGCATATATTGAGATCGATTAATGAAAAGAGTATTCCTTCAAGTTATCCATCTAAAAAATCAAGAATCATAAGATTTGGAGATCAAATATGGAAGTTATGGCCAAAATACTAAAATTATCTCAAGACTTTAGACTCGATGAATATGACAAAGGCATCACTTGTAGAGATCTTTTTGGATATATAGAGACTAATTTTGAGAAAGTGTTCAACATTAAAGTTATACTCTTGAAATTATCTTTCTAATGCATCAAGAATCATGTAATTCTGATATCATATGAGAAATATATGGCAACAATAGTGGACACTGCTCTTGGACGTTGTGGATAGCGACTTTTGGCGTCATGGCTCCATAAAGTGGAGCCACAGTACCAGTGTGTTGTGAAAGTGAGGAATTATAATATTTTTGATAATTTGCATATTTTATGTGCAAGACCACTTTGGGAATCCAAATAAAGGTGTAACAAACCTTAAATTGGGTTATTGAAAGGGTCTTTAACATAGAAACAAAGGACTTCTTGGCTGAGAAAGTGGTGATATACAATTTGGTGGAGACTTTTGCAAGAGGGAGCAAGAGGGGGATTTCAAATTTTGCAACATGCATATTTTAAATAGTTTTATTTTTCTTTTTAGCATGAATTAATTTTCTTTTTCTAGGGCAAAGATGTAGCCTTCGATATTCTTTGTTAAATAGGGATTGTTAGTTGATTAATTCAATTTTATCTTGTTTCATTCATTGTGCTTATTGCAATCATTTGATTTATTAAATTGCTTGATCACCAATTTTATGAATTAGATTGATTATCTGATCATGGTTAAGGTACACACCATATGCTACACCATGAACTCTCTTGAATGAAAGGATAGATGATTATTGTACATATCTTATGCTAAACCAATCTATTTGGTTCATTAAAGTTCTTTGGTTTTAATGGGTTTATACCACAATCATGCTACACACTATAGGTAATTGGAAAGAGTGAAATACTTGATTTAAACCCGCACACCTAATGGTAATAAACATATGTTGATTAGAATAAGCTCAAGGTAATGACTTGATACTAACATCCCAACAACATAGGATATCATTGAGTGGTGAAATCGAATCCCTAGAGTCTTGCACCCTATGATCTCTTTTATATTATTCATTGCCATTGTTTTTTGTTATTTCACCTTACACTTATATTTATTTATTGTCCATTATATCTTTTTAGGATTGTGTTACTTTTAGTAACTAGATCTAATTGAATCAGTTTGGATAGTTCTCTATATGATTGACCCTTGCTTTGCACACTATATTGCTATACAGTTGTGCACTTATGATGAATTATAATTAGACCATTAATGGCTAAGCAAAATTTATCCAAAATTAACTTTGAACAAAGTAACAGTTCAATGAGTTTGTCAAAAACTTACTTTAGGTAAATGGGATGAAGCGCGGGACAAAATGAATTAGCCAAATTCTTCTGAACTTAATGCCTTCTTAAAACCATAAAACACTTAATTATGTAGACATTCCCTCGCATGAGGCTTGCTCAAATTAGAAATTTATCTTCTCACTCGAGGCAAGAATGGCACTGCAAGCATTCGGCTAATGAGAATTAATTAGAGGATGGCAATTTCAAAAGGGCAATCAAAATGGTCTTTTACAATTAATGGAGGTCACCTACAACAAATGATTGGAACTCAAAGCTGGTATAAATGGAGTAAAGTTGGATGAAAGAATGAACTTTTGAGAAGAAAAAAAAACTAATTACTTATTCTTTCCTGAGCTATAACCTTCATTCATCTTTCAGATGAGCTGAGAGCCTTTGCACTTAATCCTTCTATGTCATTTCTGAAAGGCCGCCAACTACTTTCTGGGAAGATCATTTATCTTTGCATTTAAAGCTTCAAACTCTTCCACTAAGGTTATAGTGAGATATTGGTAAAAGTGTGCTTAAACTTTTACACCCTTATATCTTTGTAATTGCCTTGAGCTTGTAAGTATTAACCAAGCTCAAGATGAGCTATGACTGTCTGAGTGCAAAAGAGAGCTACCTTGTTTATGCCCCCTAGAGTTGGAATCTAGAAGAGTACTAGGAGCACTGGTTTATGCTCCCTAGAGTTGGAATCTAGAAGAGTGCTAGGAGCACTGTGTACAGCCCCTAGAGCTGAAATCTAGAAGAGTATTGGGAGCACTATGTATGCCTCCTAGAGCTAGAATCTAGAAGAGTGCTGGAAGTAATGTGTAAGCCCTTTAGCGTTGATCTAGAAGAGTTCTGACAGTACTATTGTATTTCTGCTATAGCAAGATAGTAGAAATTAAGATACTAAGAGCAAAGTGTGTTTGAAAGAGTCAAATAGGGACGGTTGCCTGAACCACTATAAAAATCCCTATGTCTTCTTTATTTTTGTAATTACTATTTAATTGCTTTACTTGCTAGAGGGAAGCTATATCTCAAAGGGGTCTAGTAAAAAGTTTTAAATTCCCAATTCATCCCTCCCCTCTTAGGTATTTACTTTCCTTTAGGGACCAATAAGTGGTATTAGAGTGGGCTACATAAATATTTGTTGTGATCTAATGGCAAACCCATCATCCTCTACTCATGTATTCACTGAGAGGCAATCATCTACCTAGCCACCCCTATTTGTTGGAACCAACTTTTCCTATTGAAAATTGAGGATGAAGCAATTAATTATGGCCAACAATATGGATTCTTGGAAGGCCATTGAAGTAGGAGTCACCCTTCATAACAATGAAACTGGTATATGGAGTAGGGAAGAAAAAAATGAAACCCAAAATAATACTAAACCACTAAGTTTGATAGATTATCTTCTTACACTACATAAAAGAGATTTGGGATAAGTTAGTGTGTATTTATGAAGGATCCTCAAGGTCAAAGGGACTAAGAGGAATATATTGATAGGAGAAGTAGAAAATTTTTGAATGAAAGAAGAAGAAAGCATATCTGAAATGTATGCTCAATTTTCTAAAATTACTAATGCTTTGAAGGGATTGGAAAGAGAAGTTTCAAATTCTAAATAGGTTATGAAGATCTTAAGAGCGCTACCAGACTCATGGAATCAAAAGATCATAGCTATTGAGGAAGCAAAGGACTTGAACATGCTTCTGTCAGATGATCCCATCAGCTCCCTGATGTTACATGAGTTGATTAAAAATAAGAGAAAAGAATCAACAAGGCAGAAGAAAACCATTGCTCTTAAAGCAACCAAGGAGTAGTGAATCTTCATCACAATTTGAAGATGAGATAGCCATGCTAGCCAGAAACTTCAGAAAGCTCATGAGAAGTAACAAAGGCAACATCTCAAGAAGACAACCTAGACAACAAAAATAAAAGAAGAAGGCTCAAAGAAGGAAAGATCTTCCCACATGTTACAAATGTGGGGGAATTGGGCACATGTCTTCAGAGTGTTCTAATGAAGAAAAAGTGAATGTAAATGATAGTGAAAAAAAGGAACAGAAAAGAGAAATAGTTTAAGATATCGTCAAGAAATTAATCCAAAGGAATGTACGTAAATGATGAAGAATCCTCAAGCATGAATTCAAGTGAAAAGGACGACAAAGAAGTTGGGAATTTTATAAAAATATGTTGGATGGCTCATGTGGAAAATGAACCAACAAGTCAGCTCTCCACTAAACAATTTTGTACAATAGAATTGGAAACTGAGGTAAATTCTTACTACTTGTATAGTCTGATTCTACAAGCTCAAGTAGTAAATGTACAAAATACAGAAATCTTAATGAACTACAACAATCATACAATTCTCTCTTATGTAAGTTTGAATCCCTTAGTCAAAATTTTATTCAAAAGAAGAGACACTTTGATGCAACTGTTGAAGTAAATTTAATACTACCAGAAAGAAATCTATCTCTACAAAAAGAAGTAGAAAACATGAAAAATGAGATAGAAATGTCAAACAGTATGTTCAGTAAATTCTCCTACCCAGGAGAATCAGTTGCCAAGTTCATGCAAATAACTAGTCAAACTAGCAAAAAGGGACTTGGTTGTGAATATTTAGGTGATGAAAACCAATAAAAATTTGTTGGATGGTCATAAAGCATGTACCGCATGGATGAAAGAGGAAATTATCCAAATATTAGAAGAGGCAATCTTAGGTGAAGAAATTGATGAACCATCATGCTCCTAATAGAACTTAGACACATATTATTTCTATAATAGTGTTTGACATAAAGTATATGATTGCTTTGCTAAGAAGATGCAAGCAAAAGGAGCAAAATTGAGATGGAAACCTAAGGAACACATAAATCTTTACTAACACACAACTTTATTAACACAGCTGGACCCAATGCTAGGGTACCAAAGAGGTAAGAATGTTTATCTTGTATATAGGAAAGCTTTAAAGCCACATCTAGCAACACCTGGTTCATGGATAGTAGTTGCTTAAGGCATATAACTAGAAATAAGAATTTACTCAAAGATTTGATGTCAATAAATGGAGAAACAGTTGCATTCGACAACAATGATAAGGGCTTCATCAGAGGTATAGATAAAATTTATGGTTTGTTTAATGCATGCATAGAAGATGTATTATATGTAGATAGACTCAATCACAATCTTCTAAGCATTAGTCAATTATGTGACAAAGGTCATAAAGTGGTCTTTGAACCATCTTCATATAATGTATTTAATTTAGATAATAATCTATTATTTAATGAAAAAAGACATGGAAATATTTATCTAGTTTAGCTAGATGAAATTGTAAGAAAATTCCTAATTGCTATTAGAGATGACCTATGGTTATGGCACAAAAGGATGGGACACATTAACATCATAGACATTAAATCCTTATGAAAAAAGGATTTCTTTATTGGTCCACCTAAACTGAAATTGACAAATATACAATCTATAAAGCTTGTCAAATGTCAAAACAGACCAAAACATCCTTCCATCCCAAAAATGAATTGTCCAAATCTAGACCTCTAGAACTATTGCACATGGATCTTTTGGACCACCAAATTTATTAGCCTCAAAGGAAAGAGATATGTATATGTCATTGTAAATGACTACTCTAGGTTCACATGGGTAACTCTATTAACTAACAAAGATAAAGCATTTTCAATATTCTTTACTTTCTCAAAGCTAGTTCAAAATGAGAAGCAAATGTTAATCATATCAATTCATAGTAATCATGATGGTGAATTTGAAAATAGGAAGTTTATTGAATATTGTGAAGAAAAAGGCATTCACCATAGCTTCTCATCCCCTAGAACTCCTTAACAAAATGAAGTTGTGGAAAGAAAGAATAGAACAATTCCAGAAATGGCAAGGCTATGCTAAATGAGAGTAAATTGTACAAAAGGTTCTAGGGAGAAGCAATTAGCATAGCCTATCATGTGCTAAAAAGAGTTTCCATATGAGCAATTCTAAAGAAAACTCCATGTGAGCTTTGAAAAGAAAGAAGACCCAACATCTCTTATTTCACTCTTTTGGTGACTTATGCTATGTGCAGAACAATGAGAAAGATAACCTTGGGAAGTTTGATCTAAAAGTTGATGAAGCCATCTTCCTTGGTTACTCTTCCAATAGTAGAACATTTAGATTTTTTATCAAGAGAACATAGATTTTAGAAGAGTCTATGCATATTAAATTTGATGAAATCAACTTACCCCGAGAAAGGAGATTGATAGTGATGCAGATGAAAACATCAAGAAAATAGAAAAGCTACAAATACAAGATCATAAAGAAAATGGCACAAAGCATGAAGAAATCTAAGATTCAGACAGTAAGGATGAGGTAAGTACAGGTAATGTTCCCTCTCAACCTCCTATTGATTTGAGATTTATCACTTACCATCCCAGAGTTCAAATCATAGGTGATGTTTATGATGGTGTTAGAACAAGAAGATCCATGTAGAACATTTGTGACCACTATGCATTTATCTCTAACATAGAACCTTCTTGCATTGATCAAGCTATAAGTGATGAAACTAGGTCATCATAATGCAGGAGGAGCTAAACTAGTTTGAAAGAAATAAAGTGTGGAACTTAGTTCTAAGACCCAAAAATATTGATGTGATTGGAACTAAATGGGTTTTCAAAAACAAACTAGATAAAATTGGACTGGTTATAAGAAATAATGTATGGTAAGTTGTTAAGGGGTACTCTCAAGAAGATTGAATTGACTTTGAAGCCCCTGTAGCAAGATTGGAAGCCATTAAAATGCTACTTACTTTTGTATCCTATAAGAAATTTAAATCATTTTAGATGGAAGTAAAGAGTGCATTTCTAAATGAATATCTAAGTGAGAAAGTTTATGTAGAACAACCTCCTAGTTTTGAAAGTAATGAACAACATGACTATGTATATAAGCTCACCAAGGCACTGTATGGACTAAGACAAGCTCCAAGAGCTTGGTATGAATGGTTGAGTAAGTTTTTAAATGATCATCAGTTTAAGAGAGGAAAGGTTGATACTACATTATCCATCAAGAATGTTAGCATTGATATATTAATAGTTCAGATTTATGTGGATGATATCATATTTGGTGCTACTAATAAAAACTCTGCTAAGATTTCTTAAAGATAATGTAGAAAGAATTTGAAATGATCATGATGGGCGAATTGAACTACTTCCTTGGATTGCAAATCAAACAAAAGGATGAAGGAAATCATATTTGCTAATCAAAATACACTAGAGAGATGCTAAAGAAATTTAAAATGGAAGAATTAAGAGCAACAAGCACTCCAATGAGTACATGAACAAGGTTGGATAAGGATGAAAAGGGTAAACTTGTATATTAGAATTTATTTTATAGTATGATTGGATATCTTCTTTATCTTACTACATTTAGACCTAATATTTTATTTATTGTATGCTTATGTGCTAGATTTTAGTCTAGTCTTAAAGAACCTCACCTCATTGCAGTAAAAAGAATCTTTAAGTATCTAGTAAACACACCAAGTCTAGGACTTTGTTATCCCAAAGGATCTAGTTTTGAATTGATTGGTTATTCAGATGTTGACTTTGGAGGATACAAAGTTGATAGAAGTAGCACTAGTGGAACTTGCCAATTTTTAGGAAATAACTTAGTTTCATGGTTCTCTATAAAACAAATTAGTATTGCTCTTTCTATTGCAGAAGCTAAGTATATAGCAGTCATAAGTTGTTATGCACAATTACTTTGGATGGAGCAATAACTTCAAGATTATGGATTGAAATATAGACATATACCCCTTAGGTGTGATAATATTAGTGTCATATGCTTATCAAAGAACCCAGTCTTACACCTTTGAACTTAGAATATAGAGATCAGACACCATTTTATTAGAGATTATGTAGAAAAACATGATATATGTTTGAAATACATGCCTACAAATGCCCAACTCACTGATATCTTCACCAAACCACTACCATTAGAAAACTTCTACAACATTAGAAGAGAACTAGGCATAACCAATGTAAATGCATAGAATTTTCTATCTTTATGTGTGAATGAAGGGTTTTAATTTTCTTTGTCTAAAGACTTCACTTAAAATGTTAGAAGTATTGCTTCATCTAAAATAATTAATCCTATCTAATCATTCCATTTCAAACAAAGCATTTGTTCGAAACTCCCTGTGTTTTCTAACCATTACCTCAAATCCATGGTAATGCTTCTTCTCATACAATACACATTTGTCTGAAGTTAGGACATCTTTGTTTGAGACTTCCTATTTCATTCTTGAGGATGTGTCTCATTTTCTTACTGAAATCAAATTACAACTGGTAGAAATCACATCATTTCCTATTCTTGGCAAATCTTAGCTCACATTTCCTCGAAAATAATATCAATTACCTGAATTTTACCCCATGTCCAATCTATATTAACCCATCTCTACCACCATACACTACATTACCCAAAATAATGAAGGCATCCAAATGAGAAAAGTAGAAAATAGAAAGAGAAGGAAGGAAATCCGACATGCACCAATCTGTCAAATGAAGAAGGTAGGAATGATTTCATAACTTCTTCAATCTATCTGGTGGGATGATGATGTTTCTAAAAGAATCGATGTTGTCCTTAATTACATAGCAAATTAGAAGCTAATCTCTTAAACATCTAGCTTCATAAAAGATTATCTTTTTAATTATCTAAGCCAGATAGCCCCCACTCAATGCTAGTGGGGCACTTAAAGAGAAGGGGAAAAGAAGCTTCATTAGTTTCACTATCATCTTCTTCTCCCCTATCATCCACCACTCCCCTCCAAAACTTTGTATCCCTACCTATGATACAAAGTTCTACATCCTTCTCCCTCACACATTTCTATCAAATGTGTGGCCCCTGGCTAGATTATTTTGTATTTTGCTTGATCCTCAATGTATTCTTTTTTTATTGGAAATGAAATTTATTTCTATTTCCATACATATCTTATTTCTGTTCATCCTCCTTTATTATGGGATATTATCTTATGATTTGCTATTATTCTTTTGATTATGACAAAAAGGGGATGAGAAACTAACTAGGAAATTATCTCTAAAAAAATAAAACTCTTCAGGAAGAACAATCACAAATGATGAAATAATATAATTTTCAAAAAAAATAATATTAAAAGGAATGAATCAATTAATCATGGGAAGACATCAAAAATTTGTAAAACATATTGCTTACATTTATGGGGAGCTTGTTTAAATAGCAATGAAATAATTTAATTAAGTTTTGTTATTATCAAAAAGGGGTAGATTGTTAGTGTGAATTCATGATTTTGATGACAAACAAAATTTGATCAACTTGTACTAACGAATTTTTCTCTAGTGCTTAAGTATGCAGAAATTGGTTGCAGAAACATAAACGTGTGCAAATGAAGTTTAACATTTTGAAAGAAATAGAAGAGGAAAATAAGAGCTTCGAATCTTGTTGATAGTCAAATGCATCGGAAACGCTTAAGACAAAGATGAAGAAATACATTGTTCGTTCATGCCATAAAGGCCTATCCAAAGTATGCCATATTGACTACTTGGACAAAATAAAAGATGAAGTTGCAATGGAAAATGCGTTCATCCACAATCTGAAGATCATCCAAACCAATCACGGACAAAGCAGAATGACATAGAGGTTCATCCAAAGTTTCAAGGTAGATGCCTCGGATAAATGCATAAGGCCTTGGACAAACCAAAATGAAGAGGAACTTCATCCGAAGACTTAAGGCAAAAATCTTGAACATATGCAAAAGACAAAGACAAGCTTTAGACAAAGTAATAGTTTAGTGAGTTTATTCAAAACTTACTTCAGATAAATGGGATGAAGCAAGGGACAAAGTGAATCGGGAAAATTTGTCTGAACTTAATGTTTTCTTCCTAAAACCATGTCGACATTCCCTCGCTAGCCCAAAACAAAAATTCATCTTCAATCAAGGCAAGAACAACGTTGCAGGCATTCTAGCTAATAAGAATTAATTAGAGGATGACGATTTCAAAGGGGCAAATCAAAATGGTCTTCTATAATTAATGGAGGCCACCTACCACCAATGGTTGAAATTCAAAGCCGATATAAATGGAGTAAAGCTAGATGATAGATTGGACTTTTGATAAGAAGAAAAACTAACTACTTATTCTTTCTTGAGCTATAACCTTCATCCATCTTTTAGATAAGCTGAAAGCCTTGGTACTTAATCCTTCTGCATCATTTTTAAAAAGGCCTCCAACTACTTTCTAGGAAGATCATTTACCTTTGAATTTAAAGCTTCAAACTCTTCCCATAAGCTTATAGTGAGATATTTGTAAAAGTGTGCTCAAACTCTCACACCCTTATATCCTCATAATTCCCTTGAGCTTGTAAGTGTTAACCAAGCTCAAGAAGAGTTATGATTGTTTGAGTGCAGACAAGAGCTACCTTGTTTAGGCCCCCTAGAGTTGGAATCTAGAAGAGTGCTGGGAGCACTAATTTATGCCCCCTAGAGCTGAAATCTAGAAGAGTGCTAGGAGCACCATGTATGCTCCCTAGAGTTGGAATCTAGAAGAGTGTTGGGAGCACTATGTACGCCCCTAGAGATGAAATTTAGAAAATTACTGGGAGCACTATTGTATTTCTGCTATAGCGAGATAGTAAAACCCAAGACACTAAGAGAAAAGTATGCTTAGAAGAGTGGAGTAGGGATGGTTACCCAAACCACTTTAAAAGTCCTTGCATCTTATTTATTTGCGTGATTATATGTTTGATTGCTTTGCTAGAGGGATGCTATATCTCAAAGGGGTCTAGTAAATAGTTTTAAATTCCCAATTTACCCTTCCCCTCTTGGGTATTTACTTTCATTTAGGGACTAACAATTTAGTAGTTAGAGTTAATTAGATCGCTAGTTTCTAATTAATTATGTTGAAGAAGAGGTAGGAAAAATAGTTCCAATGGTGAATTTTCAAAGTGTGAATTGATTTATACTTGCATCAATGATCATTTATGAGATTCTGATGGTGGATATTGACTTAGACTAAGGTTTGTTTCTTTGATTAATCGCTTTTACACTGTTATTTTCATTACACTCAACCCCCCCCCCCCCCAATTATTGTTCACATCACATAAAACTAGGCTAGATAATCTCCGTGGGATTGACCCTTCCTCATACTACTAAAGGAAATTTAATTGGAGTATAGGTTCTAAATTTTGTTGCCTATTACAATAACACACCAAAATTTTGGCGTCGTTGCTAGGGAGTAATTCTAATTGATTTATGTGCTTTTGTGACCTTTACTTTATTTTTAAAATCTTTGAAAAAATATTCTAATTTTTTTCTAATTTATTAGAGTTTCCTTGATTATTTATGACTGCAACTCGATCTTGTAATCAAGGTGATTTGCAATACAAATAAAAAATAGAGAGAACTTTGCACAAGTTAGAGAGTGAAGCTTAGAGAAATTCTGAAGAGGAGAAAATCATGGTTAGAAATTGAACTTTGAAAGAGCTTGTTGCCCCTAATTTGAATCAACTCTTGTGCATAATGTTTCCTACTTTATATGCTATCACCACTTTTAAATTAAAATATGGACTAATACATTGCTTGCCCACTTTTCATGGTCTTACAGGTGAAGATCTCCACAAGCATCTAAAGGAGTTTCAAGTGGTATGTACGAGCATGAAGCCCACGGGGGTAACTGAAGAGCAAATTAAATTGAGAGCCTTTCCACTCTCTTTGAAGGATTTGGCCAAGGATTGGCTTTATTATCTACCCTTTGGGAGTATTATAACATGGAATCAGAAGAAGAGGTTATTTTTGGAGAAATATTTCCTAGCTTCAACAGTAGCCAACATTCAAAATAAAATTTGTGGTGTGAGACAACATAATGGAGGGCCTTCTTTCCACTAAAAGGAGCATGATTGATGCCACTAGTGCAGGAGCTTTGGTGGATAAAAATCTTGAAGTTGCAAGAAACTTGAATGCAAACATGGTAGCCAACTCACAGTAATTTGGCACTAGGCCTGACTCTCTATCCAAGCTTGTTAATGAGGTAAGTATTTTCTCCCTTGAACAACAGATTTTAGATCTAACTTCTCTTGTTCATCAAATGGTTGTAGGTAATATGCAAATGGCAAAAGCTTGTGGAATTTGTTCGATGATAGGGCATCCAACTAATATGTGCTCAACTCTTCAAGAGGAGCTCTTTAAGCAAGTGAATGTGATGGTTGGTTTTTCTTGACAACCACAAAGGAAGTATGATCCTTATTCAAACACATACAACTCAGGATGGGGGGATCACCTCAATTTTAGCTATGTGAACCCACAAGTAAATCAACTTGTGATTCAAAATCACCCAAGTTTCCACCAGTATAAACAACCATATCCCTCTCTACATTAACCATATTGACAAACTTCTAACTTTGGTATGTCTTTAGAAGATATTGTTAAGTTGCTTGCCAATGATACTTTGTAATTTCAATAGGAAATGAAAGCTAGCATTTAGAGTTTGGAGAACCAGGTAAGTCAGATGGCAACCACAATCAATCGGCTAGAGGTGGGGAAATTGCCCTCTAAAATAGTGGTGAACCCAAGAGAAAATGTGAATGCAATCATTTTGAGAAGTGGTAAAGAAGTTGACATTCTATCAAAGGAAACTCCTACACCAACAAATCAAGAAAAGGAGAAAGGTCTTGTTGCAAACAAGGACATTCTTGATTGCAATGAAGTAACTCAACATAAGTTTTCACCTCTTTCTAAATACAAACCAATATCGCTCTTTCCTCAAGTTTTAGCAAAATCTCAAAAAATTAAGCACTATAAAGATTTCTATTAGACTTTTCATAAATGACAGATAAATATTCCATGTTTTGATTCTATTAAACAAGTTCCTCATCATGCTAAATTCCTAAAAGAATTGTGTACAATAAAGAGTAAAAAAAAACTTAAAGATTGTAAAAAGGTAAGAGTATGGGAGAATGTTGCTATAATCATTCAAAGAAATCTCCTTGCAAAGTACAAAGATCCAGGCATGTTTAATATCCCTTACATGATAGGTAATACTAAACTTGAGAAGGCCATGTTAGATTTAGGAGCTTCCACTAATGTCATGCCATATTATTTATATGCTTCATTGAAACTTGGACCTTTGAATAAAACTAGTGTTGTAATTCAATTAGTTGATAGACCCAATGGATATCCTAAAGGTGTAGTTGAGGATGTTATTGTGTAAGTCAATTATTTGGTTTTCCCTATTGATTTTTATGTGTTAGATATGTAGAATGGTGATCAAACTCCCATTTTGTTAAGAAGACCTAAAGGCATCCAAGACTAAGATAAATGTTCATAGTGGCACACTTATCATGGAATTTGATGGTGAAATTGTTAAGTTTAACATTTATGATGCCATGAAATATCCTGATGATGATAATCCTATTTACTCTATTAATCTGATTGATTCTGGTATACAAAAAGTTTTTACACTTGATGGAAAAGATGAATTGGAAGTTGCCATTAGTAAGATCTTGAGAAGGAGAATGAGGTGTTATCTTTGAGTATTAATTTGTAGGAAACTATTGTAACATTAGATGACCTTCCAAAGTTATCAGAATCAGGTAATGATCCTTATGTTGAGTTACCAGTTTCTAACAAGAGCCTTTTACCTTCTATTTTGAAAGCATCTACTCTATATTTAGAGCCTCTTTATAGTCACCTCAAGTATGTATTCCTTGGAGATGAAGAAACCTTACTAGTGATCATTTCTAGTAAACTAAGCCCATTACAAGAAGAAAGGCTTGTGCAGGTTCTAAAGAAGCATAATTAAAGGAATTAGCCCATCTACATGCATGCTTTGTTATTTTTAGTTTGTAATTACTCTAGATTGAAGAAAGAAGTAGTGAGATAAGCTAATGACTATAAACAAAAGCCCTGCTTGGGAGGCAACTCAAGGGGAGTTTGTGTTTCTTTTTCTTATCTCCTTCTTATTATGCTTTTTTTGTTATTTTTGTCCTTCTTGGCATTTCATTACATTGGAGACAATGTAAGTTTTAATTGTGGGGGAGGAGATTTAGATTGTGTGTTATAGGATTTAGGTTGTGTTTTTGTCTTTCATAAAAAAATAAGAGAGAGAGAGAGAGAGTTGAAAATGATTTGTGGTTGTGGTTGTCTTGAGCAAGATTCAATTAAGTTTGAAAAATTCATAACATGATTGAATAAGTAGGCTTCTAATTTTGAATTGCTTAATTTAGTTATTTTCCTTGAGAATAGTGATGACTAAATTTCATAGACAAAAGTTGGTGAGATTTTGAGCCTTTAGACTGACATATCCATATCAGTCTCGTTCTTTTCTTTCATAAGAGATATTCTTCAATGGATTTGTTTCACTAGAACCTGCCTTAATTCTTTTTGAGATCACATTGACACATGCATGCATGAACATGATTAAGGCCATCTTTATTATAAGCTATATGAGCAAAATAGCCTACACTATGATTAACTTTTCCCTTTGTTGAAACCCTTTGAGGTTTATAGACTTTTATTGAACACCGATGTTACAAACTTAAAACCTAGAAAAATAATGTCCTTACTTAAGCCATAGAGCTAGTGAAGCATTATTTATTATCATGATGTATATGGGTGTACAAGAAATAAAGTATGGGAGTGTCACCATTTATGGTATAGTTATGATTGGTAAAATGGAACATATTGTTATTCTCAAATTGTGATATCTAAAAAAACCAAAATTCCAACAAAATGGTTTGTTTATACATCACATACATAAAGGTGGAAGATGCTAAAAGAAATGAGTGATTTTACATCTATTATGTATCTGAGCTTGAGTTGATTTATTTTTCCTTCACTAGTTCTGATGACTTTTGAACTACATTTCCAAATATTCCTCACCTTGATCATAAACTTTGTTACAACCCTTAAAAAGTCCTCGCATGTGGTCCTAATGATGAAATTTGAGAAGATATGCAAGCTTATGGTAGATCATTTCTGTTGGAATGAATTTGAGCAAAACATATACCCTTCAAACACATGAGAGTAGAGTGTTTATTTTCATGAGGGTCTACATATTTAGTTCATTCCATTTTCAAGAGAAAATGCTTACTAAGTGATTGTAAGTTATTTAAGAATGATTTTTTAGAACATGTAATGGGTTTTGAAGAGTTTGGTTGTTCTTTGTTGATAATGTTGCACCCTTGATGTTTTTGGAGAGAGTGAATTTGAATTTTGCCCGAAGACAAGCAAAAGTTAAGTGTGGGGGAATTTGATGAGAATATAAAATGTCATATTTTATTCTCTTAATATTTAGTCTTTTCGACTTATTTGGTACATAAATATACTCACTATTCTTATATTTTGATTTAGGAGACAAATTGAATTGTTAAGTGTAAAATGAAGCTAATTGGATGATTTTGGAAAACTTGATATCAATTAAGGGCCATTTTTAGTATATATGGATACTTATTTAGCAAAAGTGTTAAACATAAACATTGCATCCATTGAAGTTATATATCTAAAAATTCAAAAATCATAGGATTTGGAGATTAAATGTAGAATTTATGGCCAAAAACTACAACTATCTTTGACTTCAAACTTGTTGAATATAACACAAGGCGTCAATTATAGCCAATGTTTGACACATATGGAGGCCTATTTGGAAAATGCGTTCAACATGAAAGTTCTAGAATTTGAAATTATATTTCTAAATCATTAATAATCAAGTGGTTCTAATATTTTATGAGAAATATATGGAAAAAACAATGAGCTTATCTCTGGTGAATAATTAATTAGGTGCAAATAACTCAAGTGGCATTTGGACAACAATTTTAGTGTTGCAGCACCAATGTAAGTGCAGAAATAACTTATATTTAGCCATTTTTAATTATTCTACACAAGAGAAACTTGAGAAATCATATGGAGATGCAAAATAACACTAATTTGGGTTATTTAAGGAGGAAAAAATGTAGGAAACAATGCTTTTTGCATAGGGAATTCATCTCTCTCTTCTCTCTTCTTTCTTTTTATCTTTATTTTTCTTTATGATTTCATGGCCCTGAGTGGATAATTTATTTACTTGATCATTAGAAACTGAAGCCACTTAATTAATATACTATGGGATCTAAATAATTTTCATTGTTCAATTTATGCTTTGGGTATAGAATGTTCATTTATGTTTATGAGCATGATTGTTGCGTGTAATTGCTAGTAAGGCCAACTACTACTGAATTAGATATCAAATCCATAATTTTTTGATCTCTCTAATTTGTAAAGCAACAAAATTTTAATGATTTGTTACGTCAGTAGTTATTAAATCTCAGGAAGAATATTTGGCTAAATTAGATAAAACCACTAGTACTTTTGTTGTTTAACTTCATCAATCTCTACAAATCTCAAAGCTACTATTAGATTAAATCTCTAGTGCTAGTCTAGGGTTATTTAATAATTTAGGTTAATTATACCACTAGTTTCTAATTAATTATGTCGAAGGAGAGATAGAAAAAATAATTTCAATGGTGAATATTCAAAGTGTGAATTGATTTATACTAGCATCAATGATCAGTCATGAGATTCTAACGGTGGATGTTGACTTGGACCAAGGTTTGTTTCTTTGATTGATCTCTTTTACAATGTTGTTCTCATTACACTCAACCCCCCATTAGTATTGTTCACATCACATAAAACTTGACTAGATACTCTCCATGGGTTCAACCCTTACTCGCACTACTATAGGAAATTTAATTGGAGTATAGGTTTTAAATTTGGTTGCCTACAATAGCACACCACTTTGCATATGTCATTCTTTCATTAAGGATCAACAAGGACACTAGTGACATGAATGCACTAGGTTAGCTTGAAAGGCTCAAACTGATCAAAAAATGCCTAAATCATTTCCATGTAAACATGTTATCTTGTATTTTACCTTGAGGGGTAACCAAACAAGTTTTAGGATGCTTATATTAATAAAAAAATATCACTAAATTCACAACATTATTAACTAATCCATATACACTTTATATGATCCTAACATAAGGTTCTCAAAGGAAATTCACCATTCATGAAAAAGGACTTATCACAAGAATCATTAAATCACAAGGTAGTGCTTATCCTTCCCTCTAAATCATATGCCATGGCAATCAAAAACTAAGCATAGGTTAAGGATCATCAAGAGAGAATTAACAAATCCATTCCCATTCAAATTCAACAATTTTGCATAATTGCCCTTGGATTTTCTTAGCTAAATCATCAAAAGTGAAGCTCATCAAAAAAATTGATACTTGAATTTGAAAAAATGGCCAAAACTAGATGAAATCCCCAAATACCCTCAAATTAAAACTAAACATTGTCCTCAATGTTAAAGAAAAAAATTTGCATAAGGGGGAGAAAACTTCCTTATAAGGGCATGTTGTCCTTAGATGGTGGATGGAGGTTGCTTTTGATGATGGAAAGATGCTTTTGATGGCCTAAAGAAGGGACTATCTATGATCAAGAAAATGAAAAAGAGGTTAAACATGAAAATAAAATAAAACAAAACCAAAAAGAACTAAAAATTTTGAGAGAGAAGAGATGAGAAGTAGTTCTAATTTATAATCTTTAGCTTGACTTTCTCTCTTCTTTACTCAACATCTCTGAGGTGGATTTTGGCTTTTCGATGCTTGGGCTCTTCAAATCTTGGTATCAACTTGTGAAAATTTTCAAGTACACCTAGATCACCCAATGCCTTTTCAAACACAAAATTCCCAATAGCACATGGAATCATGAAGCTTCCCAGATCTTTAAGCTTTTGAGGCAACTTTCCCTAGATGATGGAACAAAACTCTTTAGTAAGTGTAATAGTTTCATACTTCTCCAACTTCCTTTTGTTTGCTAAGATTTCCTTCAGGAATTTTGCATAGATAGGCATCTATGCTAACGTATTTGTAAAAATTATGTTAATATGCAACTTTTAAGCACATCAAGAAATTTGAAAACTTGCTTATCCATTTTGTGTTGCTGGAGTCTTTGAGGAAGTGAAGTTGGAGGCACATATCGATTGGGATTATTTAGAAAAAGTTTGCTCTTTCTTACCTCCTATGGTTATTTAGTAACTTCTTCTTGTTTTTCTTTAGGAGCCTCTTACTCAACATTTTCTTCTCCCACTTGCTTGCCACTTCTTAGGGTTATAGTTTTTACCTTTTCAATTGTATTTGTTTTAGTGTTATTAGCCAAGGAACCTTGTTGTCTTTTTGATAACATATTTTCTAACTAACCAATTTGCATTTCTAGATTTCTGATTGACGCTCCTGATTTTAAAATTTCATCTCTGTGCTATTCATGAAGTCTTGAGTGTTGCGGATAAATTTGAAGACTATCTCTTCCGGATTGGATATTTTTTCTTCCAGTTGCTTGAATTCTAGTGGTGGTCTCATCATATTTTGATTACTCCATGAAAATTTGGGATGATTATGCCACCCTAGGTTGTAAGTGTCAATGTAGGAGTTATTCTACTGCCTATTAAAATTTCCAACAAAATCAGCATTTTCACTAGGCTATGCAAAAGTGTTACCTACCTAACATTCCATGCTAGCATGTCCTCCACCATAGAATTCACATGTCATTCTTTAAATTTTCATGGCCAAAGCATTCATGTTGTCTATCTTTCGATTAAGTGCTACAAATTGTGTAGTAAATGCAGTGAGAGCATCCTCTTCATGTACTCCAACAGATCTTTGCATTGGTAACCTCTTAGTAGGCCATTGATAAACTGTTAGATGTCATTTCCTCCTCAAGGATCAAACTAAACATGTAAAGTAGAAACTAAACACAAAAGAAAAAACTAAAGTAATACCAACCTTCGATTAGTATTAATATTTGTGTGTAATTTCACTAACTCCCCAGCAATAGTGCCAAAAACTTATTGAGTTTCATGCAAGTATACATGGTCATAAGTAATATAGGTATGATGTGTTAGAGTATTGTCCCAGAAGACATTTTTTTATTACTAGACTAAGTACAAAAATTATATCAAATTTGTATTATTTGGTAAATTGATTTTCAAGAGATGCTAGAAAGATAAAATATAATAATCACAATGAAAATAACTAAGAAACATGTCTCAAGGGAATGTGAGGAAAAATAAATGGAAAGAATATCTATGGATTCAACTTCACCTAACAAATTCACTTCTATTGATGCATTGCATTGATTAGACTATCATTCTCTTCATTGTCAATCAAAAGCACTAAATTATCTACCACTCTTTCTCTAGTGCTATGTTAGGTGTGCTTATTGAAGGTACCTACTATGTCTACATTCAGATCCACATCGATAAACCCATTAAGCTTAGGCATCCATGTGTGATCTATGCGCTCACAAGGTCATAGCTCACACGGATTACACATGTACAATGGCTATCTCTAGTCATCATTTCATCATATCTTCTTTCATTCAAGAGTTTATTCCTAACTCATCTCTCTCAAGCATGCATTAGGAATCTCACATCATACACATGGTAGCTAAGCATGTGCATGCATCAAGCTTAGAAAGAAAAAAATAATGAGAAAGAAGATAATCTAAATTAAAAATCAAACATAAATACAAGATTCCTTGTTCTCAACCTGGATAAAAGAAATTTAGAACATCATGGATCTATTTCCCAACATAAGCAAAATATCTAGTACCTTAATCCCCATTAAACAAAAATAATCAACTTAAAAACAAGAATTAAAGAGATAAAACTTATGCTGGATGATTATTCCTTGATATTGTCTTCAATGGAGCTTCTTTCCCTTGAAATTTCACCTTCAATTCCTTCTCAAAATCTTTGCTTGATGTGTAAAAGTTGCTATCTAATTCCCTCTCTATCATTTACAATGCAAATCCTCTTAAATAACCCAATTTAGGGTTAGGTTGCACCTCCATACGTATTAGAAAACCCAATTTGCGCAAAGATCCAAAACTTCTAAATATAATACATGTTTTCGCAGCCCAACTATTCACCAGGAATGGTGTTCAATATTTTATCCATAAATTTCTCACATGATATTGAAATAATGTGATTCTTAATGTGTTGGAAAGATAATTTGAAAGGTTACAATGTTTATGTTGAATGCATTTTCCAATAAGCCTTTATCAATGCCATAAATTGCCTCGAATTCTCGATGGAATATTGTTATTAATCTTATGCAAAGATTGGTTTGTGCTCAATTTATTCTTAGTCAACTTCTATATACAATTCTCCTTCTGAATTATTCATGAATTCATTATTAATCTATGCATATTCTAAATTAAAATTCTCCAATTGATATTGGACAGCTCTCTTGGACGTTCATGTGTAGACGTTGCATCCTACATTCTACTTCATTTACACACTTGCACCAATCTATCCACCTTGCTATCCACTTCATGATCAGCTGCATAAGTGTACTTCATCTTCATGTTTGATGCTTAATCAAGGGCTAGGATGAATGCTCCCGTACTGGTGTCTCCTTAGGAAGATTTCTGCTCCAAAATAGCATATTTTTGCCCAAATCGACCTAAAACACAAATTAAATCCATTGAATGCAATATTTAATCTATTATGTTTATAAATCAATTAAGGATCAAAACATGTAAATTTAAGTATCAAAATATGATAAATTATGAGCTTATCATTTTAGCTTCCACCCATTTCAAGACATAGTCAACAATAAGCAAGATATAAATATAACCAAAAGATACAGGGAACAACCTCATGAAATTGATGCCCCAAACATAAAAAATTTTGCAAAATAGTATTAGTGTTTGTGGCATCTCATTCCTTTGGGATATATTACTTGTCTTTTGATAATGATCGTATGACTTACAAAAAAGAACATGAATCTCGAAATAAAGATGGCTAATAGAAGCCACACTCTAGTACTTTTCTCATTGTCCTTTTAGCTCCGAAGTGACCTCCACAAGCATAAGAATGAGAAAAGGTGAGTATAGAAATAAAATTATTTTCAGGAATGCACCTTCTTATCACTTGATCTGCACAATGCTACCATAAGTATGGGTCATCCCACACATAATATTTTGCATCACTCTTGACCTTATCTCTTTGAGCCTTATACAGATCAGGAGGTAACATATTAGTGACCAAATAATTTACCATATTTACAAACCAAGGTAATGTCGCACTTGTAGATAACAACTACTCACCAGGAAATGTTTCTTGCAGATGAAGTTTATCCTCCAAATGAACTAAATGACTTAAGTGATCTGTAACACGATTTTCTATCCATCTTTTGTCTTTGATCTCCAAATCAAATTCACTCAAGAGAAGTATCCATATTATTAATCTTGGTTTTTCTTCTTTCTTTGCCATCAAACGATGAGCAGCATGATCAGAATAAATAATAACTTTAGTACCAAACAAATAAGACCAAAATTTTTCTAAAGCAAAGACAACAGCTAAAAGCTCTTTCTCAGTAGTAGAATAATTTCTTTGGGCATTATTCAAAGTCCTTGAAGCATAATAAATGGCATGAGATGCTTTCCCAATTCTCTGACCCAAAACAACACTTACTACATAATCACTTGCATCACACATTATCTTGAAAGGAACATGCCAGTCAAGGGCTGGACAACTGGGGATGAAGTTAACAATTCCTTCATCTTGTCAAATGCCTATTTACACTACTCATCAAACTCAAAAGCCACATCCTTTTGTAGCAACTTGCATAAGGCTAATGCTATTTTTGAGAAGTCCTTGATGAATTTTTGATAAAAACCTACATGTCGAAGGAAAGAATGAACTTCTTGCATGCTTTATCTATCTCAATTCCCCTAGATGAAACAACATGACCCAAAACTACACCATGTTCAACCATAAAATGACATTTTTTAGAATTTAACACAAGGTTAGTTTCTATGCATCTTTGAAGAACAAGTGCAAGGTTATGCCAACAATTATCAAAGGAGTCTCTATAAACTATAAAATCATCCATAAATACTCCTATAATATGCTCAATAAAATCTAAAAATATGCTAACCATACAACTTTGGAAAGTGGCCAGTGCGTTGCAAAGGCCAAAGGGCATTCATCGATAAGCAAAAGTCCCAAATGGGCATTTAAAAGTCATCTTTTCTTAATCCTCTAGAGCAATTACAATCTGGAAATAACCTGAACAACCATCAAGGAAAAAATAGTAAGAATGACCATTTAACCTTTTAAGCATTTGATTAATAAAAGGTAAAGGGAAGTGGTCCTTTTGAGTTACAACATTTAATTTTATATAATCTATACAAAACCACCACCCCTTCTGAACACAAGTAGGAACAACTCATCATTCTAGTTTTTCACTACAATTATTCTAGTCTTTTTAGGAACCACTTAAACTGGGCTAACCCAACTATTATCTGAAATAGGATAAATCACTCCAACTTCAAGAAGTTTGAGGATCTCCATTTTTATGGCATCCATCATGGGTGGGTTCAATCTCCTTTGGAGTTAATGGGAAGGCTTTGCTCCTTCAAGTAAGATATGATGTATGCATGTGGACAGGCTAATTCCTTTAATATCTGTAATTATTCAACCAATATCCATCTTATGCTCCTTAAGGACTTGCACAAGCCTTTCTTCTTGCAGTGTACTGAGTTTACTGGAGACAATCATTGGCAATGTTCCTCCATCTCCAAGGAATGCGTACTTGAGGTGACTAGGAAGAGGCATCAAATTTTGGAATAGAGGCTTGCAAAATAGAAGGTAAAATATTTTGTTAGAAACTGATAATTCAATATAAGGAACATTACCTGATTCTGGAACTTTGGAAAGTTATTCAATACTGCAACAATTTCATGCAAATTAGTACTCAAGGGTAACACCTCATTTTCTTTCTCAAGATGCTTACTAATGGCAACTTCCAATTCATCTTTTCCATCAAGTTCAAAAACATCCTATGTAAAAGAATCAATCATATCAATAGAGTTAACAGAATTATGATTATCAGGATATTTTATAGCATCATAAATATTAAACTTAAAAATTTTAGCATCAAATTCCATGGTAAGTGTGCCACTATGAACATCTATCTTAGTCTTGGATGTCTTTAAGAATGATCTTCCTAACAAAATTGGAGTAGTTTGATGACCATTTTTAATATCTACCATATAAAAATTAGTTAGGAAAATTAAATTATTAACTTACATCCTTGACTTCACCATTAGGATAGGTATTGGATCTATCAGCCAATTGAATCACAACACTAGTTTTATTTAAAGGTCCTAGCTTCAAAGAAGCATATGAAGAATATGACATAACATTAATGGAAGCTTCTAAATCTAACATAGCCTTTTCAAGTCTAGTGTTATCTATCATACAAGAGATAGTAAACATACCTGGATCTTTGCACTTCACAAGAAGCTTTCTTTGAATATCTGCAGAAACATTTTTCCCTACTCTCACCTTTTCGCATCCTTTAAGTTTCTATTTCATCTTTATTGTACATAGTTCTTTTAGGAATTTAGATAACAGGGTACTTATTTAATAACATCTAAAAGTGGAATATTTACCTCACATTTAGAAAAAGTCTCATATAAATCTTTATTTTGCTCATCTTTTTTAGATTCTGCTAAAGCTTGAAGAAAAGGAGGTACTAGATTATATTCAGAAAGAGGTGAAAACTCACATTGAGTTATCTCATTATCATCAAGAATGTTCTTGTCTACAATGATGCTTTTCTCCTTTTCTTTTTTCATTGGTGTAGAAATCGCTATCATTAGAATCTCAACCTCTTTACCACTTCTCAAACTGATTGAACTTGCATTTTCTCTTGGATTTACCACCATTTCAGAGGGTAATTCCCCCAAACTTTGTGCCTCTAGTTGACTGATTGTGGTTGCCATTTGACTTATCTTGTTGTCCAAACTTTGAATACTAGCCCTCACCTCTTGTTGATGTTATTTTGTTTCCTATTGAAGTTGCAAAGTATTAGTGACATAAGACTTAACAATATCTTCTAAAGACATACTAGAATTAGAAATTTGTCTCGGTGGTTGTTGTAGATGGGGATATGGTTTTCTATATTGTTGGAAACTTGGGCAGTTTTGAATTATAGGGTGATTTACTTATGGGTTCACATAGCTGAAATTGGGTTGATCCCTCTATCCTAAGTTGTATGTATTTGAATAAGGATCATACTTCCTTTGTGGTTGTCTAGAAAATTAGCCCATTGCATTCTCTTGCTCAATGGACTCCTCTTGATGAGTTAGACACATATAAGTTGGATGCCCTACTACCGAACAAATTCTATAAGCCTTCGTCGTTTGCATATTACCTACAAATTCCACAAAATTATTGCCCCTTCGAATGCCACAACATTGAATTGCTTATTGCCCAAGCTTTTGGTGAATTTCCTTATAATGTCGTGACACTGAAATTTGCTAGAAATTGTAATTTGCACTTGGAACTTCAAGTGTCACAACATTGGCTTGCAATGTCACAACATTAAACATGCTAGATGTTGAAAACACTAATTGGAACTTTAAATGCCATGGCATTGAGTTGCTGTGCGGGGGCATTGCATATGTCACACTTTCCTAGCTGAATGCCACAACATTGGATTACAATGTCGTGGCATTAACCTTGTTATCCACTATTTATTTGCTTCTCCTTGGTGTTTTCTTCTACTTCATTACATTTCCTTTGACATGTGCATTTTCTCTTTGTTTTCTTCATTCTTCTAGCAATCATTTACCTACAAACAAACACAAACATCAACACAATAAATTAACTAAAAACAACACAAAAATAGACCAAACATAAGCTCAAAAAGAAATGATATAAGTGAATGAAATTAGCTTATCAAATACCTTCAAACTTAGCTTTTTGCTAGTCCTTGAGCAAAACAAAATCAAACATAACAAGACAAATCAAGACCTATCCTTCTTCCCAAAACATTTTCAAGAAAAACAAAACAAACATTGATGAGATTCAATGTCTAGAGATCTCAAAATGACTATATATACATATAACTTGAGGGAAATTTTTAAAATGCAATGCATGTCTAAACTTTCAACTTGAACATGTTATGTGTCACTCTTGATTCCTCATGTGTGTGTAAAAGATGTAGCTAATATCACTTATTCATTTGTGACTTAGATAGATTTCAGCAACTATGTAACATCTTACACTACTCCATATGCTCATCTTTCTCGTTATTCTCAACTAATTGTAACAACTCATTACCAAGAATCAATAGGTCTTTTCATGCTTTTAATGGGGCCTTCGGTTTAGCTAACAAGAAAAGGATAAGGATTTACTAAAGAAGAGCCATAAATATAAAAATTGTAATCTTGTTTATTCAAATATATGCATATTCACATAGTCACCTATACCTTTTCTCATCACACAAATAACAAATGAAATGGCTATGTGCTCAATGAATGAGGGATCTTAAGTGCAAATAGACAATTATTCAAGTTAAGCACATAGGCTGACATGCATCTTACAATTTCCCAAAAATTATATTCAATGCACATACTCTTATCATTGATCCCATACAACTGAACCTAAACAATGTCTTTTTATATTTTTTATTTTATATATATATATATGGAAAGCCTAAAGGAGGATGTAGAAACAACACCAACTAGGGATACTATGAACAAAATATTTTAGAATAGAAACTTGATTCAAAATACCAATTTATAAAAACAAAACTGAAAAACAAAATTGGTTCACAAAATTCAATGCTAGATCACAAAAACACAATATGACAAAAGCCATCAAAAACCATAAGGCCACCCCCAAACTTAAAGAACTACATTGTCCTCAATGTAATAAGGAATTTTAAGCATCAGGACTTCCCTAAAGGGTCTCAGTTAGCATTATCATCTTTATCATCTTCAATTTCAGCTTCCTCATCATCTTCTGCTTTAGCCAATGAGTAGGAGGGAAAGACTGGAGGTGGAGGAAGCTGAATCAAATTCCCTAATCAAGTGGGAAGCTCTAAGGCAAGAGCAATGTGGCATTGCATCAGATACTCTTACTGCTTCTCCTGCCTAGCGATAAATCGATTGAGGGAGCCAACTATATGTCAAACTTTCTCATGCAAGCTTGAAATCTCAGCTATGTAGTCAACAGATTGTAGGCATCCTCCTCATTGAGAGGTCTTTGGTTATGCAATGCTAGTGTTGGGGCTTGGTATGTTAGTCTCCTCATCACTCTAAATGTTGCTCTCACCCACTCCTCTTATCAAACGTGGGGTAATGACTAGTTTGGGATGCTTTATTTCCTCTGATAGGCTGGTTGCCACTCCATCCTGTAAGCAGAGATCAAAAATGAGTGAGGGGTGACTAAAACCTCCTCCTCATGTCTACCTCATTGCCATATATATAATTGACACTTCAATGATTTTCCCAACATCGATGGTCAAGCCTTTTTGTATAGAATAATTTAATAGGGCTAAAACTCTAGAAACATGGTATGAAAGCATAAGTTTAGTAGAAATGAAACAATGCCAAATCTTCTTGTTGATGTGTAGGCTAGATCTTGGAAAATGAAAGCACCACATTTCTTGATGTTTTCCATTTAGTGACTAAATTTGTAAGGAAATGGAGTATCTCTTCAAAATCTGGCTCCTAGTCTTTGAGCTTGAAGTAGTCATCGTCAGGTATGTCAGGCAATTGATATCTATGATTAATGGTTGTTTGATCAAACAGAACCCATTTTCATCGCACCAATGACTTCAAGTCTCTATGCTCTTTTGCATTAGCATGAAACTCTTTGACAACAAGAACAAGGGCAGCACGTAGTTCTTGGAAAATTTTGCCCATTGCCTTCCCTCAATCATGGCACAAATGCTTTTCATTGGGTTGTGAAAACTACTCTCTTGTATGGAATTCTTTCCTATGATTAAGTTTTTGTATCTGTCCTCAATTGCTTGACTCACAAAAATGGGCTTGATTAAACCACTTAGGTCAACACTTCTCTATCTCTTTGAAGGACCTGCAGACATGGTTTTTTCTTCCTTTAGCAGGCATAGTAATAATATGCTTACCATTGGTGTAGTAAATGCAACACTGTAGTTCAATGCAGCACCACACAATCCAATTCAAGAACAATGCAATTCAATGTAACAAAGACCCACTAGTATCAAACACAAATAGCCTCAAACTTCCAATTGTAACCAACATTGCTCCAGTAACAGTTCCAGCCACTCAATGTAAATCTCACTTCACTAAAGAATCTCCACAAACACCTCTGAAACTACAACAGTTCCCTCTTTAGGCATTTTGACAAATACTTGGAATGAGTTAATCAACTTGGTCATAAGCAACAATGTCTCACACAATTCACAATGCATTGCACAATCCTTCTATGTCGAGCTTCCCCTAGCACTATAAAAAAAGACAATATCCTTGATTTTTGTCTCCCATAATCACCCACAAAGAGTTCATACTTCACATGGAACTTTCATCAAATAATTGGTGTGCACACGTGCTCTCCATACACCCATCATCAATGTGCTAGAAATTCTATTCTTTTGCAAGCAACAAACAACAAACCTAACTCCCTTAATCATAAACAGTCAATGGGAATACTTACTTGAAGCTTTCTGAGGCTACGACCTTCCAAGTTGGAGAAACCCTTGTTGCCAACACTTGGGGATGGGGTGAGATGAGCTTTGAGAAAAGATGAGAGGTGAATCAAGGTGTTGGAAATCTGTTTTTGGTGGAAAAAGTGGGTGTTGAGAATTGGATATGATGGGGATGTGTGTTCACTTGAGAGATTTGAAGGGGGAGAAAGAGGGCTGGAAAAGAGAAAGGGGAGGAATGGGTTAATGCTGTAGCAGAGAATGGTTTGGGTTGTGGCACATATAAAACATGTGAAGATTTTTAGTTGAGTGTCGCGACATTGGACGTATGTGCTGCAACAGTAACACTCTGACTCCCATCTACTGTCCCCGCTCAAATAGGTGTCGTGACATTAGAAGTATGTGCTGCGCACTTGCTCATCTATTTCATGTGTCCATCAATAGGTCACTTCCTTGCACCATTACATTGTTGTCCTTTATGAAAATGACAATTCCTCTAATTTTAAAAATTCCTTGAACCTACCCATCATCGAGATTAACTATGATAAATATTATTATGGATTAATCAAATATAAATCAACATTAACAAAAGCATGAATTCAATTGGTCTAAAACAAATTATAGAAACTTAAAGAGTCAAAAGTTTAGAAACTTGGGTTGCCTCCTAAGAAACACTTAGTTTATAGTCTCAGCATGACTGCAATCTTTTTAATTGCCCTTGTTTAATATGGATGACGTCTCCACTCCTGCTTGCATGCTTATAGTTGTTGGTCCCAAAGCTTAGGCAAATACCCAAGAGGAGAGGGATGAATTGGGTACTTTAAATTTTACTAAAGCCCTTTAGGATTAAACATCCCTCTAGCAACCAATCCAATCACTCAATTAATGCACAAGTAAATAAGATACAAAAATTTTTATAGTAGTTTAAGTTAATACTCTACTCCACTTTTCCAAGAACACTCTCCTCTTAATGTCTCAGGTTCCGCTATCTCCATAGCAGAAATATAATCAATGCACCCTACACTTCTAAATTCCAGCTCAAGGGGGCGTGACTATAGTGGTCCTAACACTCTTCTAGATTCTAGCCCCAGGGGTGGTAAACATAGTGCTCCTAGCACTCTTTTAGATTCCAGCTCAAAGGGGTATAAATATATAGCTCTTGTCTATACTCAGAAAATCAAAACTCTTCTTGGGTCTAGTCTCAACTACTGGCTTAAGGAATATTGAAATGAATGAATACCAAAAGTTGAAGCACTTATAAAGACACTTCACAATAAGCACAAGGGAAGAATTACGAAGATTAAATACAAAAGTAAATGATATTCCCAAAAGGTGGTTGGAAACCTTCAAAGAAAGTTGAGGAAGGTTTTGAATGCAGGACTCATGACTCTTGAAAAATGCAAAAGGTTTTTGACTTAGCTCAGTAATTACTCTTAACAAGGAATTGAATATTTTTCTCGATTGTTCTTCTCTTCTCTTCTTGATCCATCAATGTTGCATTTATAACTGCATTGAATTATAGTCCTTGGTGGTAGGTGAACTCCATATGATAGAAGACTATTCTGATTAGCACATTTGAATCCCCTATCTTCTAATTAATTCCCATTTGTTGGAATGCCTATAACACCAACCTTGGAGAAGATTATTTCCTTATTCTTAATAAGTATCATCAAAGAGATGCTACAATGGCTGACACTTTCATCAATTTAAGAAGAGCCTCATTAATGCTAGATAAAGTCTAATGATTCAGTTTGTCTGTGGCAAGTAATAGATGAATTCAGTTAGTGTGTACGAATCATGTTTTCAGCAGTTTGTCTTTTACTTTGTCTGTGGCAAGTGACAAACAAATCTAGTTAGAGTGGTTGAATTGTATTTCTAGTAGTTAATATTTTACTTTGCTTGTGGCAAGTGATAAACAATTCATCTTTCTAGTAGTTCATCTTTTACTTTGTCCTTGGCAAGTAATAGACAAATTGTAGAGACGCAGATAAAAATGGCTTTCCAGTAGTTCCTCTTTTACTTTATCCATAGTAAGTAATAGACGAATTATAGAGGTACAGATGAAGATGACTTCTCATATACCCAGACAAAGTAAGCTATTTGTTTATAGGTTACTTATATTAGAACAGTTCTACTATTCTACATTTTTCTGAGTTGACAAATGACTCGGTTGATTCCTTTTCATCTTGAGCTTTGTCCATAGCAGTACTTCATCTCTGGCACTGCATTTATTTGAAGTACCTGTCTATTTGGATAGACAGATTGATGCGTTGAATATATTCTAATTCTTCTCTGTGTTCTTTTGTCCATTAGGCCTGCAACTTGATTCTACATATTAAATGCTTGATGATAACTCTTAATATATCATATTTTTTTTATCTAAATTCACATATTCAAGATCCTCTTTTAATGTATTTTTAGTTGTTTATATTGACATTTAAATGAATATTAAACTTAAGAAAGTTTGTTTTGTTGCAGACAGAAATTTCTATAAAATGAAATTGAAGATTACAAAGGCATCACTTTAGAAAGGAGTCACTTTGAGGGCCCATGACTCATAGAGAATGGATGATTTAGACAAAGTGATCAACATCAAAGTTGTATCCAATGAAATTATCTATCAAATGTAAATAGAATTGTGCAATTCCAAGTTTGTATGAGAAATTTATGATCAAAATACTAAAACTATCTCCAGAAGAACTTTGCCTGCAGTAAATAGAGATTTATCTATTAGAGACAGAACTTTGTTTGCAAAACTTTGTCTATAGACTAATCATAGAAAAAGCACATTCAAAAAATACAGGAAAAAGGTTTTGGACAAAATATAAGTGAAAAATATGAAAATTTTAGATAAACTATGAATTCAGAAATTAATCATGTATTTTTAGCAATTGGTTCCTACAATGATGAGCACTTGCAATTATTTGAGTTATCTTTCGAAGCAAATTCCTCCACATAAGTTGTTGAAATTTTCTAAAGTTTGAAATACCTAAGCTATTGCAATTTTTAGAAGGTAACTTTGGAAATCAGGTGTGCAACAATTTTGTCTATTTTGGAACTCTTATTTTTATGCATGGAAGCTATCTTTTCGCATGGAAAAACAAAGTTATTCTTAGAAGAGTTCTACTAAAACCTTACTACTTAGGTTATTTAAAGATGTCCATAACAGAGTTTAAGGAGTGTTTTTTCTAGGAGAACACAGTTCAGTATAGGGAGAGAAGTTTTCCAAGGGAGCAAGAGAAGGATTTTGAGCTTTACATATTTTAGAGGGTTTTATTTCTATTTTCATTGTGAACTAAATTTTCTTTTCTGGGGCAATGCTGTAGCCCTCCTTGATATTCATTATTAATAGAGATTGTTGGTTTATTAATTTAATATATTGTTTCATTCATTGTGTATAATGAAATCATCTGATTTATTTAATTATTTGATCACCAATTATGTGAATTAGCTTGATTATCTTTGAGTAAGTGGTTAAGGTAGACACCATATACTAAACCATATTCTATACTCTTTTGAATGAATAAGTAGATGGTTAAGGTAGATGCCATGTGCTAAACTATTCTACTTGGTTCATTAAAGTTCTTTTGATCTTCATGAGTTTTTTATCTCAATTACACTACATGCCATAAGTAATTGGAATGAGAGAAAATGCTTGATTTAATCCCAGATGCCTAATGATAATAATCATATAGTAGATAGAATAAACCTAGGATGTTAAATTGATACCAACATCTCAACAACAATGAATATCATTGAGTGAAGCCCGATTTAGAGACTCTTACAACCTAAAATCTCTTTAACATTACTCACTATCATTATTTGTTGTTATCTTACGTTACACTTTTAATTACTTAGTCTTTAATTTCTCTTATTGATTTATGATAACTTGGTTTTAGTAACTAGACATAATTGAATTAGTTTGATAGTTCTTTATGGGATTGACCCTTATTTTGCACACTATACTGTTATAGACTTATGCAATTGCAAGGAATTATAATTTGACCATCAAGTTTTTGTTGTCATCGTTAGGGAACTATTCTTAAATTGATTTGATTAATTTAGTTATAATTTTTCTTTTTTGTTGTTATATTTTATTTTATTTAAGATTTTTTTTAATTCTTTCTTTCATTCAGAACTATGAATGCATGGAAGACGATCACTGAATCCAATTTTGTTGCCCTTGAATGATCACATTGATAAAGTGGAAATACAAATAGATAGCATTAATAAAGAAGATGTTTAGATGGCTGACAACATGAAGAACTGAGTTGCTCAACTAGCTCAACATCTTATGAAAGAGTTTGCATGCCCATCAATAGGAATCTCACTTTCATGCATTGTTTTGAATGATAATGCTAAGAATTATGAGCTGAAGCATATAGACTTTAACATGCTTCCTTCTTTTCATGGTGTAGCTGTAAAGGATTATTTAACATTCATGTGTGGTTTCTATATAACTATTCAGACTTTTCCTTTGCAAGGTTTAACTGAGGATTAGCTGTGCATGAGATGTTTTTCTTACACCTTGAAGGATGTAGCAAAAATATGGTTCATGTCATTGGCTCCTGGATCATTGACTACATGAGATGCAGTATATAACAACTTCATAAGTAAATTTTATTCCCATGCTAAATTACAAAATTGAGAAGTAAGATTGCCACTTTTTATCAAATGGATGGGAAGCATTTCATGAGGCATGGGAGAAATTTAAAGCATTACTAATTTAATGCCCTCACAATAGATATCCTCTTGAATTGCCTGATCAATTTTTCTATGATGGACTGACACAAGCATGCCAAGCCATGATTGATAATGTTGCATGTGAAGCAATGGGACAAAAGACCCCGCAGGAGA
Organism: Pouteria campechiana; assembly: GCA_036873735.1. Lineage (NCBI taxonomy): Eukaryota > Viridiplantae > Streptophyta > Magnoliopsida > Ericales > Sapotaceae > Pouteria > Pouteria campechiana. Next base: position 42,101 of record JAYJMB010004505.1, on the reverse strand, counting down.
CATATGATCCATATAAGATTCTTGAAACAAACTCCCAACAGAAGAATGTAAGATGTAGGTCTAAAGGAATTTACGAGATTAACTCTAACACCAATCTTTCTATGCAGATGTCAGAGATAGAGAAAAAGATGAAGGTGATGTGCTCTATGATAGTGAACTTGAAGCAATTTATCCTTACTAAGGTTTGTTCAATTTGTGATAATCCAGGACACTCACAGAATGTTTGCTCTTCCAATGAAAATTTTGTAGGAGTTTTGGAGCAAGCAAACGCAAATAATTTCTACTACTAGCGGTCACATAATGATCCTTATTTGAATGCTTATAATCCTAGTGGGAGAAATGATCCAAACTTTTCATGGAACAATAGCCAAAATTAGAATCAAGCTGGAACTTCTCTTCAACCCAAGAAACACACTCTTGAGGAGATAGTTCAGATTTTTGTCCAAGCAATGGAATCAAGATTTAAAAATGTTGAGGCATTAAAAAAGAAGATAAAAACACAGTTGAGGCAAATTCCAGAAGCTATGTCGAGTCACACACCTAGAAAGTTACCAAGTTAGCTAGAGCAAGTAAAAATAGTCATAACATTGAGAAGTGGAAAGGTAATTGGCAATAAATTTGGTGAAGAATTTAATGAATCTAATGGTTTTACAAGAATATACAATAGGAAGAAAAAGGCAAAGGACGAAGTCTATACAAGGAAGGTTGTGTTTCCAATAGTTGACCCTCCAATCAACTACAAGCCACCACCACCTTATGATCCACCAGTGCCTTTTCTAGGAAGATTGAGGCAAAGCAAATTGGACAAATCATTTTTTGATATTTATGATATCCTTTCCAAAGTTAATGTTAACTTACCTTTGCTTGACATGATTAAGAACATGCAGCTTATGTAAGTTTTTGAAGGAACTAACCTCAAGGAGGCATAAGTATGAGCCTCATGAAAAGATGACAATTTCAAAAGCAGCCAATGCAGTTCTGTAGACAAATCCTCCTTCAATGTTGAAGGATCCAGGTAGTTTTAATATTGTAATCACTATTGGAGGAATGAATAAGATAAAAGCTATGTTATATTTAGGAGCAAACATAAATCTAATGCCTTATTCTGTTTACTTGCAGCTTAGTTTGGGAGATTTGAAACCTAATATAATGTCTCTATAACTTGCAATCAGTGAAATATCCTAGAGGCATTGTAGAAGATATATTAGTACAGATTGACAAACTTATTATTCCTATAGATTTTGTTGTGCTTGACATGGAGAGTCAAGTGACTCTAGAGAGAAAGAGAGGTGCCCATTCTTCTTGGGTGCCCATTCATGGCAACGGCTAAGATACTAAGATAATCATTGATGTGTATAATGGGAAGCTAAAAATGACTATTTTGGATGAGATTGTGAAATTTTCTATTTATAATTTCCTTTCATTACCTTAAGATCAAACAAATCTTAGTGGTTGTTTTCAAATTGATGATTTGGACTGACTTGTATCATCTACTTTTTTGCAGCAGGAGAAAGAAGATAAATTGACACTAGTGCTTACAACTAAAGAATTCATTGTGGAGATAAAGAAATCAAAGAGTTGAAAGAAGGTTTGGATAGTGTAGAGGAAGTAAGAGAAGATGAAGTCACCAAGCATGTGTTGTCACATTTGAATTCCAATTTGGCACCATCAATTGTCACACCACCAAAACTGGAATTGAAGTAATTGCCATAAAAATTAAAATCTATATTTCTTGGTGAGAATAATACTCTTATAGTTATAATTGCTGCTAACTTATCTGTTCATGAAGAGAATAAGTTGTTGAATATATTGAAAGAGCACAAGGAGGCTATAGGCTAGACTTTAGCTGACATGAAAGGAATTAGCCCCACTGTATGCATGCACAAGATTCTATTAGAGGATGATGCAAAGCCTTGTAGGAAGACTTAAAGGAGACTTTAACCCACACATGCAGGACACTATTAGAGCAGAAGTAATCAAGTTGCTAGATGCAGGTATTATTTACCCAATTTTTTATAGCAAATGGGTAGGTCTAGTTCACATGGTACCGAAAAAATCTAGTATTTTTGTTGTTGAAAATGATAATAATGAGTTGGTACCAATAAGAATGACTACAAGATGATAGATGTGCATAGATTATAGAAAACTCAATGTAGCCATAAGAAAGGATCATTTTCCTCTTCCTTTCATTGATCAGATGCTTGAACGGTTGGCAAGTCATGCTTACTGCTATTTTTTGGATGGTTTTTCAAGGTACAATCAGATTCCCATTTCTCCAAAAGACTATGAAAAGACAACCTTCACTTGCCATTTGGAACTTTTGCATAGTGGAGGATGCCTTTTGGTTTGTGCAATGCCCCTATAACCTTTCAGAGGTGTATTATGTTTATTTTTTCTGATATGATTGAAAGGTTTATAGAGGTCTTTTTAGATGATTTTTTTATCTTCGATGATTCATTCGATGATTGTCTTAATAACTTGAAATTAGTTTTTAAAAGGTGTGTTAAAATAAATTTTACATTAAGTTGGGAGAAGTGTCATTTCTTAGCTAAGCAGGGAATTGTACTGGGACATATTGTTTCAAGTAGAGGCATTGAAGTTGACAAAGCAAAGATTGATGTGATTGCCAAATTGCCCCCTCAAATTTTAGTTAAGGGAGTGAGGAGTTTTTTGGGTCATGCAAGTTTCTATGGGCGGTTCATAAAAGACTTTTCAAACATTTCTATGCCATTGTACAACTTGCTAGCTAAAGATGTGACTTTCTATTTTAATGATGAGTGCGTTGTTGCTTTCAATACCTTGAAAGAAAAATTAACTTCTGCTCCAATTTTAGAAATTCCTGATTGGTCCATTCCTTTTGAGTTTATATGTGATGCATCTGACTTTACTGTCAGTGTTGTCTTAGGACAAAGAATAGATAAATTGCCTCATGTGATTCATTATGCACGTAGAACTTTGAATGAAGCATAATTGAATTATTCCATCACTGAAAAAGAATTGCTGACAATTATGTTCGCGTTGAAAAAGTTCCACTCATATCTGATTGATTCAAAGATAATTGTCTATTCTGATCATGTTCCATTGAAATATTTGCTGACTAAGAAGGATGTCAAGCCTAGGTTGATCAAGTGGAAATTATTGTTGCAATAATTTAACCTAGCAATCAAGGATAAGAAAGGTAGTAAAAATGTTGCAACTGATCATTTTTCCAAACTGGTAAAAGGGACTGACTTAGAGTAGGAGAAAGACAAAGAGAGCATTCCCATCAATGAGATTTTTCTTGATGAGAAACTATTTTTTGAAAATGGGAGTGAACCTTGGTATGTTGATATTGTTAATTATTTGGTTTAGGGAGTTTTTAATCCTATGTTGAATTCATAGGGAAGGAGGACGCTGTTGTCTGTAGCAAGACATTACTTTTGGGATGATCCGATTCTGTTCAAACTTTGTTCAAATCAAATCATTAGATGTTGTGTACCTAAGAATGAACAATAGAGCATTTTGAGTCACTACCACATATTCAGTTGTGGAGGGCATTTTGGAGGAAAGAAGACTACTCTTAAAGTTTTCCAATCTAGTTTTTACTCACCAACTATTTTCAGGGATGCTCATGCCTCTTGTGCAAGGTGTGATAGGTGCCAGAAAATAGGTAACATTGGTAAAAGAGAGGAAATGTCACTCATTAGGTAATCTTGTAGTTGAATTATTTGATGTATGGGGCATTGATTTCATGGGTCCATTCCCACCATCTAATAGGAAATGTACATTTTTCTTGCTGTTGATTATGTGTCCAAGTGGATTAAGGCAATGACCACTAAAACTAATGACTCTAATGTTGTGTTAAAATTTTTGAAAGACAGCATTTTTTCTACATTTGGAACTGTAAGAGAAATCATTAGTGATAAAGGAATTCATTTTGATAATAAGGTATTTGCAGATATGTTGAAAAATTATAACATCACTCATTGAGTTGCAACACCTTTTCATCCACAAACTTCTGGACAAGTTAAAGTAATTAATAGACAAATCAAAGTAATTCTGGAGAGAATAGTGAACATCTTAAGGAAAGATTGGGCAATGCAGTTGAATGATACACTTTGGGCATATAAGACTCCATTCATGACCTCAATAGGAATGAGTCCTTATAGACTTGTCTTTGGGAAGGCATGCCATTTACCTATGGAGTTGGAGGACAAAGCATATTGGGAGATAAAGAAACTAAACTTTGATTTGTAGAAGGTATGTGAAGAGAGAAAGTTTCAACTAAATGAACCAGAGAAGCTTTTGAGAATGTGAAGATTTATAAGGAACGCACAAAGAGATATCATGATCAAATCATTCACAAAAGATGCATTGAACCTTGAATGAAAGTTTTGCTTAATGACTCACATTTGCATTTTTTCCAAGAAAATTGCAGTCTAAGTAGGTTGGACCATTCTTGGTGACACAAGTGTTCTCCCATGGAGTTGTGGAGTTAAAGAACCTAAGGATTGAGAACAAGTTCAAGGTCAATGGTCATCAAGTATAGAGATATGTGAGAGATGACTTACCAATGCAGTTGAATGAAATTTTTGGAGTTAAAAATCCATGAAGGAATTCGTCTTGCATAGAAGTTGAATAAGGCGCTTCTTAGGAGGCAACCTAAGCTTTTAAACTTTCTTTATTTTCTTAGCATTTAGTTTAGTTGTTTATTTAATTTCTTTAGATTTTTTTTTAATTTTTGGTGTTTTGTGTGTGTTGCAGAAAGAAGAATTCTAATTTCAGATTGCCGAACCCGGTAAATGAACAAATAGGTGGTGCATCATGCGGACGGGTCTATTGAGCGACACAAGGCCTGACTCATTGCCAAGGGCTTTACTCAATAGTATGGGATCGACTACAAAGAAAGATTCAGCCCTGTTGTTAAGTCCACGACTATTCGGACGGTTCTTGCTCTAGTGACATCTAAAGAGTGGCCCATACGTCAGCTGGATGTCAAAAAATGCCTTTCTTCATAGCTTTAACCAACGTCACCGTCACTGGTACTTTGACGCATTCTTCATTTGGACATCGATCAATCTATTTCAGAGGATTACAAAATATGTTTCAAGTGACAAACTGCTAGAAATTTGTAAAGGGCCAAATCAATTTTAGAAAAAGATGATGAGAATGCACTTCATTCAGGGAAGCCCTAAAACTTAAAATTTTTTCATTATTTCACATTGAGGACAATGTTTGGTTTAAGTTTTGGGGTATTTGGGGATTTACATTCCGATTTCAGATTTGCATTCATTTAAGTTTCGCCATCATTTCAGTTTAGAATTTATTTTTCAGAATTTAGGTGCATATTTTTAAGGAACTACAATTTCTAATGACTTAGCCAAGTAAAGCCAAAAGCAATTATGCTAACATGCTAAAATTGAATAGGATGGATTCATTCTCTCATAATAATCAAGTGACATATGTTGAGTTTTTTATTACCATTACACATGATTGAGAAAGAAGGATAGGTGCTACCTTGTAATTTACTAATTCTCGTGATAAGTCCTTTTACATGAATGATGAAACTTCATAGAGCACTTTATGTTATTATTATGTAAAGTGTACGTGGATTAGTGATGATGTTGTGAATTCAGTGATATATTCTGGTTGATATAAACATCTTAGAACTTGTTTGATTATCCATTGAGGCGAAATCCTAGATAACATGTTTACTTGGAAGTGATTTAGGCATTCTTTCATCAGTTTGAGCCTTTCAAGCTAAACTACTACATTCATTGTCACTAGTATCCCCATTGAGCTTTAATAAAAGAATGGGATATGCAAAGTATATAAAAGACCACCATTCAATTTTTCTTTCTTTAGCCTTATAATTCAGTCCCTTTCAGCTTGAAAAACCATGTTAGACCTATTAAGAGACATATTTATACATGACGATAGAGAGGTATATGAGTGCATGAGAAGATAAGTTTGGGGGTCATTAAGAAGGTGAATGTTAAAAGAAAGATGGGATAAAGTAAAGGAATTAGTGAGGATTTATCCTCCAAGTGGGGAGATCACGTCTCCATGAACTCAATAGATAATAAGTTTGGAGATGTGGTAGTAATACAACCTATAAAAGAAAATAAGTTTGGGGTTGTGATGGTAAGATAACCCTTAAAATAGATAAAACTCCAAACAAAAAGTTAAGAGAGTGAATATCAATGTAAAATTCACATATGATCTCTTACTTTATGAATCCTTATTTCCTTTCTTGTTAGTTAAACCCAAGGCTGCATTACAAGCTTAGCAAAGACCTATTGATCCAAATGAACAGAGTTATTTATAGCAGTGAAGAGGGATTATGAAAAGCAAGCTTATGGGGTATTTGTGAAGATCATGAGAGTCATTAGTTTGCACATTGTTGATTGAAAAACATGCATGTAACATAAGATTGAAATTTCACATAAACATTTTTATTTCGTGAAAGGATTGATGAAGCATGAGTTTCATGAGATTACTTGGAAAGTATCTTAAGTGATTTCTAAGATATGTGCAAATCTATAATTTATTGATTATTTGAGAGAAATTTTCCTAATTGATTCATGAGTTTAGAGTATTATTTTACTTGAGGATGATCAAAAGCTAAGTTTGAGGGTATTTGATAAGCTCATAATATATCATATTTTTATCAAAAGCTAAGTTTGGGGGTATTTGATAAGCTCATAATATATCATATTTTTATATCTAAATTCACATGTTTAAGATCTTTTTTTAATGTATTTTAAATAGTTTATATTGGAATTTAAATAAATATTGCACTTAATAGAGTTTGTTTTGTTGCAGACATAAAATTTTGTAAAATGAAACTGAAGATTACAAAAGGCATCACTTTAAAAGGGTGTCACTTTGAGGGGCTCACAAATCATATAGGATGGATAATTAAGACAAAGTGATCAACATCAAAGTTGTAGCCTCTAAAATTATCTGTCTAATGCAGAAATAATCATATAATTCCAAGTTTGTATGAGAAATTTATGATCGAAGTACTAAAACTATCTCTAGAAGAACTTTGTCTATAGTAAGTAGAAATTCGTCTATTGGAGACAGAACTTTGCCTATAATAAGTAGATATTCGTCTGCTGGAGACAGAACTTTATCTATAGACTACCCATAGACAAAGCAAATTTGTCTAAGATGAATTGTAAAACTTTGTCTGTAGACTAACCATAAACAAAGCAAATTCAAAAAATGTACAAAATAGTTTTGGTGAAAAATAGATGTGTGAAACATGCAAATTTCAAATATGTTGAATGTGATGTTGTTGTCCAAACTATGATTTTAGAAATCAACAATGTATTTTTAGCAATTATATCCCATAATGATCAGCACTTGTAATTATTTGAATTATCTTTGGAAACAAATTCCCCTGCACAAGTTGATGAAATTTTTTGAAGTTCGAAATGCATAAGCTATTGCAATTTTCAAAAGGAATCTTTGGAAATCAGTTGTATAACAATTCTGTCTATTTTGGAGGTCTTATTTTTATACATGGAAGCTATCTTTTCATGTGGAAAGATAGAGTTATTCTTATAAGAGGATTTTATGTGTAAAGGAAATGCAATTCTTGGAGTTCTATTAAAACCTTGCTACTTGGGTTATTTAAAGACATCAATAATAGAGTTTAAGGAGAATTTTTTTTAGGAGAACACAATTGAGTGTAGGGAGAGAAGTTCTCCAAGGGAGTAAGAGAAGTATTTTGAGTTCTATAATCATTCATATTTCAAAGAGTTTTCTTTCTATTTTCACTATGAACTAAGGTCCTTTTTCTAGGGCAATGATGTAGCCCTATTTGATATTCATTGTTAATATGTTAGTTTATTAATTTAATATCATCTTGTTTCATTCATTGTGTATAATGAAATCATCCGATTTATTTAATTGTCTGATTACCAATTATGTGAATTAGCTTGATTATCTTTGAGTACGTGGTTAAGATAGATGTCATATGCTAAACCATGTACTGTACTCTTTTGAATGAATGAATAAATGGTTAAGGTAGATTCCATGTGCTAAACTATTCTCCTTGGTTCATTAAAGTTCTTCTGATCTTCATGAGTTTTCAATCTCAATTATACTACACGCCATAGGTAATTGGAATGGGAGAAAATAATTGCTTTAGACCCGGATGCCTAACAATAATAATCATATAGTAGATAGAACAAACCTAAGATGCTGAATTGATACTAACATCTCAACAATAATGAATATCATTGAGTGGTGAAGTCAGATCCCCAGACTCTTACTACCTGAAATCTCTTTTACATTACTCACTGTCATTATTTTCAATTATCTTACATTACAATTTTAATTACTTCATCTTTAATTTATCTTGTTGACTTAGGATAACTTGGTTTTAGTAACTAAATATAATTTAATTAGTTTGACAATTTTCTATGGGATCGACCCTTGCTTTGCACATTATACTGCTATATACTTGTGCACTTGCAAGGAATTATAATTTGACTATTACTTGATAATAACCATTAGTACATAATCTTTAATCAAGTTTTGTTTGTCATCAAAACCAAGCATTTATACTAACAATAGTGTGGCTTGACTCTCTTCACATTCACTTGAAATGTTCTACCATTGTGAGTGCATAACTCCACCACTCCATGAGAAAACACTTTGTTCATAATGAAAGGCCCAAACCATTTTGATTTCAGCTTTCCTAGAAACAACTTCAATCTAGAATTGAAGTGTAGAACCTGCTGACCAACCTTGAATTCTCTTTGCAGGATAAGCTTATAATGCCATCTTTTGGTCTTGTCCTTATAAATCCATGCATTCTCATAAGCCTCATTCTAAAATTCAACCAACTCATTGAGTTGAATAATTCTTTGTTAGCCTAAGGCCTCAAAATTTAAGTTCGACTTCTTCACAACCCAAAATGCCTTATGTTCTAGCTCAACTAGAAGATGACATACCTTCCAAAATACCAATCAGTATGGAGACATCCCAATTGGTGTTTTATAGGCCGTTTTGTATGCCCATAGTGCATCGTCCAATTTCTTGGACCAGTCTTTCTGATTGAAGCCAATGGTTTTCTCTAGGATCTGCTTGACCTTTTGGTTGGACATCTCTACTTGCCCATTGGCTTGTGGGTGGTATGCTAATGCTACTTTGTGCATTACACCATATTTTGAAAGAAGGTTGTTGATAAGCTTGTTATAGAAGTGTGAACCTTCATCACTTATAAGTGCTCATGGTTTGCTAAATCTTGTAAAGATGTTCCTATGAAGAAATTTCAACACCACCTTGGAGTTGTTAGATGTTGTGGCAATTGCTTCCACCCACTTTGAGATATAATCAACTACTAGCAAAATGTAAGATTAGCAAAAAAAGATAGGAAAAGGACCAATGAGTTCTATTCCCAAAACATCAAAGATTTCCACTTTTAGGACGTTAGCTAATGGCAACTCATGATGTCTTGAGATTGTTCTAGTGTGTTGACAGCGATCACAAGTTTTCACAAATGCATAACTGTCCTTGAAGAGGGTTGGCCAACAAAAATCAAATTGCAGTACTTTTATTGCAGTCTTGGTTGCACCATGATGATAACCATTAGGAGATGAATGACATTGTTGTAAAACATCATGAATTTCTTCCTCTGGAATGCACCTCCTAATGGTTTGGTCTAGGTATCTTTTGAACAACAATGGATCATCCCACAAGTAGACTTTCACATCATGAAGAAATTTCTTCTTTTGTTGCCATGACAGATCTAGGGATAGAGTTCCACACACTATGTAGTTTACAAAATCTGCAAACCATGGGCATTTTCTACTCAAAACAAGTAGCTACTTATCTGGAAATTTCTTTTGAATTGCTTCCTCTTCTCTTGGATGCTTCAACCTATACAAGTGGTTAGCCACCACATTCTCACTTCCTTTATTATCTTGAATTTCCACATCAAATTCTTGCAACAATAAGATCCAACAAATCAATTATAGTTTGGCATCTCTCTTTGCAAACAGGTCTTAAAGGGTTGCGTGATCACTGTGCTATATGACTTTGGATCCAATGATATATGACTAAAACTTTTCTAATGCAAACACCATAGCCAGCAATTCCTTCTCGGTTGTGGTGTAGTTCTCATGTGCATCATCTAATATGCGACTTCCATAGTAAATTACTCTAAAGATCTTATCCTGTTTATGTCCAAGAACTGATTCCAATGCCACATCACTTGCATCGCACATGACTTCAAATAGCAAGTTCAAATTAGGCCTCATCAGGATTGGTGCAAAAATCAGCCTTTCCTTCAAAGTATTGAATGCCTGGAAGCACAATTCATCAAAATTAAAAGGAGTATCTTTTTCAAGGAGATTACACAAATTTTTGGAGATCTTCAAAAAATCTTTAATGAATCTCCTATAAAATCCTGCATAGCTTAGGAAACTATAAATTCCCTTTGTATTGGTTGGAGGTGGGAGTTATTCAATTGTTGCAATCTTTGGTTTATCCACTTCTAATCCAGGTGATGGCACTATTTCCTAGCATAATTCCTTCCCTAACCATGAAATGAAACTTCTCCCAATTAAATACTATTGAGTCAAAGGCTCTAGCTTTGATGATTAACAAACTTGTTAATGACTTGATTTAAGTTAATAATTATGTTGCTAAGATTTTCAGTTTTGGAGGTAGCTTTAGCGCTATGTAGAAGAAACTTTAGAGTCAAAAAGAAGAGCTTCTGAGTTGAGAAGAAGGAACTTCAGAGTCAAAACAGAAGCTTCAGAGATTAGTAGAAGAGTTTTAGAGTTGAGAAGACAAGCTTTAGAGTTAATACTGTCAAGCATTGGAGGCAGCAACATGAATTCGGAGTTAACAAAGAAAGGAAGCCTCAGAGAAGAAGAGAAGGAAGCTTCAGAGGCAATGAAGAGGACTTCAGAGGTGATGCAATTACTTCAGAGGCATGAGAAGAGAAAGCTTCGAAGTTGAAGAAGAAGAAAGTTTTGGAGACAAGAAGAAGAGGAACTTCAGAGGCAAAAGAGAAGCTTCAGAAGTGCGAAAGAGCCGTTGGGGTGGGAGCATGCAAAGTTATGACTTACTATTGATAACTAGATGGAATTTGGTTTGAATGTGAGGAATAAAGTTGTTTGATTATGCATGATAGGGAGAGCAAGGAAAACAAAGTTTAGTATCATGCATTATAATAGTAGTTAAAGGAGAACGAGTTCAGTCCCTCACACTAGCGGTCTATAATAATCCCTCCTCCCCTAGATCATTTTGATTATGATAAAAAGGGGGAGAATGTTGAGACTTGCTGACTTGAGGGAAAATGATTTAAAGAGGGAGAAGAAGAAGAAATTGAACTTTTTGAAAATTTAAAAATTTGTTGTATATGGACCAATCTTAGCACAATAAGTAAAAATGATTTAGACTTCCTTATGCTTATTGTATAAGTTATTTAGGGGGAGTTGTCATTAGTTCATTAACACTATTTTTATGGTACAAGTCATTAAGTGTTGTCATCATTAAATAGGGAAGAATGTTGAGTCAAAGGCTCTAATTTTGATGATTAACAAAACCTATTAATGTCTTGATTTAAGCTAATAATTATGTTGCTAAGATTCTTTTTTCGAAGGTAGCTTAAGAGCTATGTAGAAGAAGATTCAAAGTCGAAAAGAAGAGCTTCAGAGTTGAGAAGAAGGAACTTTGGAGTCAAAATTAAAGCTTTGGACCTTAGTAGAAGAGTTTCACAATTGAGAAGACAAGCTTTGGAGTTAACATTGTGAAGCATTGGAGGTAGCAACATGAATTCAAAGTTAACAAAGAAAGGAAGCCTTGGAAAAGAAGAGAAGGAAGCTTTGGAGGCAATGAAGAGGACTTTGGAGGTTATACCATTACTTCGAAGGCATGAGAAGAGAAAGCTTCAAAGTTGAAGAAGAAGAGAGTTTTGGAGACTTTTGATAAGATTGAATATGAATCAAACACAAGAACTCAAAGTCCAAAAAGGTATATCCTGTCCAACAAGCTTCAATGAACAAAGAGCTTCAAAGATTCATTACTCAATCATCAAGAGAGATCAGAAAGCACTATAAGCTTAATATTTTTATCTTTATTATTTGAGCATAAATTGTAAGTACATCCAAGCCTAGCTAGAGGCATTTTCTTATACATCTAGACTTATAGAGGTTGAGTTGCTTGTTAGCACTTGAGAAACTAGATTATATGAGTTGTTGGTGAGCTCAGTGAAAACCAAGAGTTGTAGAGTTTTTGGTGAGCTCGTAAAACTAGCATTGAGTTCTTGGTTAACTTGTAAAACCAAAGTAGGTTATGATTCCATAGGTTATAGTGGAACCCAAGGTTGGGGAAACCTTGGAGAGTGGAGTAGGTGCCAAGAGAGGGCCCAAACCACTATAATCCTTGTGTCTTTATTGTTGTGTGTTTGTATGCTTCCACTGTATTTATTTTTTATACTTGCATAATTAGTTTGTATTCCCTACACCTTTTGGAATCCAATTTTGCCATAGATCGAACAGGACCAACAAGAACAAGGTTAGTTTCTTCACATCTTTGTAGGACAAGAGACAAGTTATGCAAGCATTGATCATAGGACAAGAGACAAGTTATGAAAGCATTGATTAAAGGTAAAACTGAAAACTAAAAAATTGTCCATGAATACTTCCATAATGTTCTCCACCATATCTTGGAAAATTATCATCATGCATCATTAAAACGTGACAAGAGCATTACATTAACCCAAAAGGCATTCTCCTGTATGCAAAGGTATCATACGAGCAAGTGAAGGTTGTTTTCTCTTGGTCCTCTAATGCAATCACAATCTGATTGTAACTCGAGTATCCATCAAGAGAGTAATAATAATCATAACTTGCAAAATAGTCCAACATTTGAACAATAAAAGGCAATGGAAAATGATCATTTCAAGTGGTTTTATTCAGTTTTCTATAATCAATACACAGTCTCCATCTTACCACTATTTTGGTGGGGATTAATTCATTATTTTCATTCTTAATCACAGTCACCCCACCTTTCTTTGGCACACATTGAACTAGACTCACCCATTCACTATTAGAAACAACATAGATAATACCCACTTTGAGCAGTTTTAAAACCTTAGCACATATTACCTCCTTCATTATAGGGTTGAGTCATCTTTGATGCTCTTTGGAAGGTTTGTAAGAATCTTATATCAGAATCTTATGCATGCAGATGGTTGGGCATATTCTCTTGATGTCATCAATTGACCATGTAATAGCTTATCTATGTTTCCTCAGCACCCGAAGTTGGGCTTTTTCCCTTGATGTCCTCAATTGACCATGCAATAGCTAATTTATGTTTCCTTAGCACCCGAAGTAGTTTCTCTTCCTCCAAACCTATCAAATAAGAAGAAACAATCACTGGAAGAGATGAATCACTGCCTAGAAATGCATACCTAAGATGATCTAGCAATTACTTTAGCTCTAATATAACTTTTACTTCTTCCACAACTGGTTTTTCTTCCAAAGCTTCCACTACACTACTGATTTTATCTTTTGATACTATATCCAAAGCTAAGATCGGTTCTTTGATCTCCCCCAAACTTATCATAATTTGGCTAATAGAATTCATAATACATTTTTCCAATGGATCTTGAATGCTTTCATCATTAAAAATAGCATCCACACAATCATTCACAACTTCAATTCTGTTACATTTACTCTTTTCAAGTGGATAATTCATGGCACGGTAAATGTTAAACTTTACATCCTCATCATTAATTCTCAAGGTTAGCTCACCTTGTTGAACATCAATTAATGCTCTTCCTGTTGCGAGAAACAACCTTCCAATAATTAAAGACACTTCATAATCTTCCTCCATGTCCAGTACCACAAAGTTAACCAAAAAGATGAATTTATCAACCTTCACTAATACATCTTCTATGATTCCCCAAGGATAGGTTAAAGACCTATTTACTAATTGTAATGTGATGGTGGTTGGCTTCACATCTCTCAATCTAAGCTTCTAAAAAATTGACAAAGGCATTAGATTAATGGATGCACCTAAATCACATTATGCCCTATGAAATGAAGAATTGCCTATAATGCATGGGATAGTAAAATTTCCTAGATCTTTTAATTTTTATGGAAACTTTCTTTGTAATATGGCACTGCATTCCTCAATTAGCTTCATTATCTCAAACTCTTCAAGCTTTCTCTTCTTAGACATGATTTCCTTCAAGAACTTGGGGTAATTGGCATCTGCTCCAAAGCCTCTATAAAAGGAATATTATCGTGAATTTTCTTAAAGATTTTAAGAAATTTGCTAAACTATTCATCAATTTTCTTTTTCTAAAATCTTTGAGGGGTTTCAAGATTGGATGATTCTCCCTACTTTGTAATCTTCCCTTTTTGACTCCTCTTGCTTTATCTCATCCTCTTTCTCTCTTTGTGCAATATCGTCTTAGCTCTGTACCTCTGAGGAAGATTATGGCTCTTCTTGCATCTTTGAGGGTTCCAATTCTCTGCCACTCCTCAATGTTACAACATTGCATTACTCTCTCAGGTTCTTCTCTGTGTTGCTGGGAAAATTACCCATATTTTAACTATTCAAAGTGCTTGCAAGCTACCTAATCTATGTTTCCAAAGACTTGATTGATGCATTTATATTCCCCATGTGTGTTCCAATGCTATCAAGTCTTGCTTCATTTCTTGAAAATCTTTCTCGGCTCTTAGTTACAAAGGTGGTCATGAGATCTTCAAGTGATGGTTTCTTCTCTACTAATTGAGATTGTTGAGGAGGTTGAAAACTAGGAGGAGGATTTATGGCATTTCTCAAATTCCCATAAGAAAGATTCTCACAGTTTCTCCATCCTGGATAGTACTGATTCTGCATGTTATTTCCACAATAACTTCTATAGCCCTTGTTTTTTACAAATTGCACATTTTCATTGGCTTAGTCTGTGGCTATGTATGAACCCACTGCAAAAGAAGACTCTCCTATAATTAATTCACCCTTTGATGATGAATTGGCTATGGCTAGCTAGTGAGTAAGAGATGATATTTGTGCAGTGAGGGTTGTGATTGGATCCACCTTAAAACAACCTAGTATGTTCATCATAATATTATGTTCATTCAGCCATTAGAAAGTATTGGATGTCATTTCTTCAAGCAATGAATAGGCATCTTTTGCCGTCTTTTCCATCAGTGAACCTCCAAAAGTAGCATCCACGATCATCCTAGTTTGACATTTAACCCATTGTAGAACAATTGGATTTGAAGCCAATCAGGAAAACCATGTTGAGGACATCTTCTGATCAAGTCCTTAAATCTCTCCCAACATTCATAGAGTGGCTCAAAATCCATCTATTTGAATTACCCTATCTCACTCTAAGTTAAACAATTTTTGTAGGTGGGAAGAATGTTGTTAGGAACGTATCCACCATTTCATCCCACGTGGTGATGCTTCCTGGTTGAAGGCTCTGCAACCAACCTCCTTCCTTAGCCCTCAAAGAGAAAGGGAACAATCTCAGTCTAATGGAATCATTTGGAACAGCATGCATCTTCACAAAATCACTTATCTCTCTGAACATCACCAAGTGAATATTTGATCTTCATTTGATGAACCCCTGAACAGATTTTGTGTGTAATGTTTATTAATATTGTCTTAAGCTCAAAGTTGTTGGTATTAATTGCAAGATGAGCAATGCCAGAATAATTATCATTAACCATCAGTTTGAAGTAGTCCTTGATTGCACTTGGCTGATTTGCCTCTACCATCATGTTGGATTTAGCTCTCTTTGCTCTTCTCATCTCTCGAAGTGTTCTTTCAATCACTAAATCAAAAGGAGTCAATTCAAGCTCTCTTTGATCTTGCATGCATTATTAAGGAAGCAAAAAAAGAAATTGAATCGAATAAAAATAAGAGAAAAGAAAATTCAAAATAGAATGAAAGAATACAAATCCAAATTAAAACTCAAATTATCATGTAGTAATATTAGTGACAAATTAAAACAATGCCAATCCCTAACAATGATGCCAAAAGCTTGTTTGCTGCAAACTAACCACAAGTGCATGACATCAAGTTTCGTAATATAATGATAAGAAAGTATCATCTCTATAAGGATTGTATGTTTTAATTAATCACTAGCTGTTGCAATTAATAATCCTGATTTTATTTAAAAAATCAAGTAACACAAATTTTACTCAGAAGTAGAAATAGACAAGCTTTTGGTGAGAAGAAATCAAGGCAAAGAAGCTTTAGAGGATCGATTTTACTTGCTTTAATCATGGTGCTCTTAACTCATTATACATTGATCATTCTATTGCTTTATAAATCAAGACTACTAATTCACTTAATTTCCTCTTCCAAGTGTCGAGCTAAGTATATATTCTTAGCATTCCAATTTCAATATCCCTATAAAAATTGGAAAGTAAAGAATGCATTAAACTCCGTGATTCTTTTGAATGATATCACAATACCTAAAAGCTCTCCTAAGTCATTTAAAATCTTATGTTATGATGCCTAGATTGTATTCAAGATTACCTCTCCTAAGTATCAAATCCAAAACATACATTTATTCAATAAATGACCAATAAATTGAAAGCATTAAGAATAAAGCATCATAAATAAATCAATAAGAACTCTTGACCATATCAATCATTAATCACACCATAATGTTGAGATTATTGTATGATTTTGATGATAATAAAACTTGTCTTAAGACTTCATTTATGCTAATGATGATTCTGGTATAAGAAGCTTGAAATTTAGAAAGATATACTTGAAATATGTATACTTTATTAGGATATCATTTATGCCAGCATATACATCTTGATATAATTCTAGATTAATAGATAAAGTGATGCTATAGTAATCTAATATAGTAACTCTACTACAGTATCAACAGACAAACGTATTCATCTAATACTTACCTCAAACAAATTACAAATGAAGTGCTACAGTGATATGCTACAATAACTTGTTATAGTGAAAATTCACTATTTTCATATATCAGAAATTCAACACTCTATAGCAGTTGTATCTTGCAATAATATTCTTCCAAGTAGTCCATAATCTTTCTGGATTGTAAAAATAAACAATCCATTAAAGGAGAACGAAATGATTGAAGGTTCTAAGTGCTAAACAAGAATCAAACATGAAGAACACATTTAAATTTTCAAGTGCAAGACTGCATATATTTGTTATAACCATTTGCCACATTTTAGAAAGTTTGAGTTACAAAGATTTTGAAATATGCTCAAAGATGTCAATCTGACTACCCTATTCAAAATTTTATACTATTCAAAGAAACAATGAAAAGGTAGCAGACGAAAAAAGAAGTTCAGAGAGAAACACACATTTGTCTAAAAATGAAGAAGCCTAAATTCATCTGGAATCAACTATGGACAAAGTAGGAGATGAAGAGACTCCATCTAGCTAGAAAGAGACTTTGTTTGATATTAAATTTAGACAAATGTAATAAAGCACCAGTCAAAGTAGGCGGCTGAGTTTATCAGAATTTATTATCTTCTTTCCCAAATCATGAATAAAGTCAGAGCTGCAACATCTTCTCATTTATCAATTGCCTAAACCAGATATTCACCTTCTTCCATGTCAAGGTCGGCACTGCAGAACGGCTTGAAGCATATGGGAATTAATTAGAAGATGATATTTTCAAATGGGAGATTATTAGAACAGTCTATTTTTTCTCATGTACTTTCATCTCTGCATTCAATGAAGATAATCTTTCTCTAGTGGTCAAGTTTTCAAGAGTGCTATTTAAGGAGAAGAAGTGAGATGATTCAAGGTGGTAAATGAATACTTTTCAAATAAGCTAAAACCTTATGCAAATCCTTCCACCCATGGCCACAAGCTTAACCTTCAGTTATCTTTAATGAGCTTTAACCTTTAGATCATTATGGTCATTATCTCTACATTTTGGGAAGATCTTTTTATATTGCATAGAGCTATTAAAGGATCACATCTTTCCCTATGCTTCATTGTAACACTTTGTAAAAGCGTATTAGTTTTTGGGTTAATCTAAAAACTAAAGAGTTATTAGTGATCTCTAGAAAACCATCAAGTTTGCTGCTAATCCTAGAAAGTAGTGAGTTTCCTGGTGATCTTGTGAAAAGTAGAAGAGTGCTGGGATCACTATGTTTACCCCCCTAATGCTGGAATCCAAAAGAGTGTTGCGAATACTTGTTTATGCCCCCTATAGCTAGAATCAACTTGGGAGCACTATTGTATTTCCATTATATGGGATATAGTGGAATCCAAGGCACAATGAGTGTTTGCTTTTGGAAGAGTGGATGTAGGGATGGGGTTCCTAGACCACTATAAAAATTGTATTGATTGAGTGCTTATTTATTTGTTTTGTTGCATTTTAATATTCTAATATTTAGTTTACATTGCACAACATACAAGCACAAAAAGAGGGAAAGTAATCTTGTAGGGGTTACGCAATTAATTTTCATAAACCCCATTCACTCATCCCCTCTTGGGTTAAGCTACCCTTTGGGAACCAACAAGTGGTATCAAAGCAGGCTATATAACTAATTGTAGAGATCCCGCATGTCTAACCTAATACTATCATCTTCTATGTTCTGTGAAGGATACTCTACCACTTACCTTTCATATTTTGATGGTTCAAACTATGTTTAATGGAAGAGAAGGTTTGAAATTAGTCTTATGGCCAACAACCTTGATTTATGGAAAACTATTTTTTATTGGCTTTGTTGAGGATAAAGACAGAGCATGGCAAGACAATGTCAAGGCCATGAATGCCTTGCTACATGCTTTCCTCCCTAACATTTCCAACTTTGTCTTAACTTGTAAAAGTGCAAAAGAAATGTTAGATAGGTTAAAGGCAATTTCTAAGGGACAAAATAATTTACTGCAAGATGATACTAATCTTCCTATTAAGCTAAACATGAGTGAAGGAAAAGATAGAGAAAAGGAAGAATATAAAGAAGAGCAACAAAAATAAGAAGAAATTGCTAAAGCACTAATTGAGGAGGAGTGAGCCAAGCTGATTTGCACTCAAATAAAACTAATACTATTATTGAGATTGATTTGAGTACAGAAAACCAAGTAAAAGAAAAGGAGGAGCAACCTCCAATAGAAAAAGAGTCATGGGTTGATGGGGGCCAACCCAAAGAAGAGAAAAAGAAGAAGAAGAAGAAGAAGAAGAAGAAGAAGAAGTCGAAGAAGAAGAAGTGTCTCTTCTTTAAAAGTACAAATGATCACCTCTTAGTTAGAAGCATTAAACTAAAGAAAAAAGATTGAGAAAAGAAGATAGATCAATTTCCACCAAAGGAAAAATGGTTCTAAGAAAATGGATGAAGAAGACAACATTGCAGGAATCTAAGGGTGAGGAAAGGTAAGTGCAAGTATGATTTTAAAACTCAAATGGCTTTATGTTCTGTCATCTTTATTCATTTATCTCTATTATAGCTTCATGTGCACATGAACAAAACTTTAAGGTTTAGCATAGATGAAATTCATGATGCAAAATTAAAACATAAAAAAAGAATTACTCTAGAGAAAACTAGGAAAATGAAAACAATGATTGATCTTTCATACAATTAATTTGGAGCTTTTAAAGAAGTTAGTTCTTATACATATGCTAGTTCAAAGAATCTATTTTAATTCTTGATAGATTTAATACAATACAGACCAAAATTAGCAAAATCTAATTACTGCATTCATAAAACTTAGAAGGAGAAAATTCTCATACAAAAAGAAAATAATCAAAGTAATGAATGATTTGTTTAAAATAATGAAGATCATATCATTTTGTTGTGTAGTCTCGACTATCAAATGCATACTATTTTGGTAAAAAGGAATTGCACTGTTTAAGTTGTTGCATAAAGTTCACATCCATTTGATTTTGCTCATGAAAGAAAAATATGCAAGAATCTCTTAAGTGTATCCAGGAAAGGCTTGAAACGAGCACATGGAAAAAGGAGAATGATGAATAAACAAGATCATCTTCTCAATCTACAAACTTCAAGCTGTAGAAAGAATATCAAGCGCTGAAATGAAAAGTCAAGATTGGCATCATCATTTATAAACTCAAATGCAGAAACTGAAAAAGAAAGTGACAAAAGAGATAAGTTAGCCAAACTTGATATATATTTAATTGATAAGTACATTGAACATATGCATTTCATTGCTATACATTTTTTATGTTCCTGAAATGTACATCTAATTGCTTTAGATTTGAATAGATATGAATTCATTGTTTTTGAACTAAATCATTCTGAAAATTTAAATCGATATGTAAAATAACTAATCCCTAATATAATTACAGTCCCAAGGCATAAGCAAGCCTGTTTGGAAAACCTCATGGTTTAAGGTCTTAAATAGGCATTCAATGCCTAGCCATTCCTTCTGTAATCATCTTTAAGACTTGAAATTCCCAAAATTGAAACAACTAACAAAATAACTTAAATATTTGTGAATGCTTAAAAGTTATACTCATGTCATAAATCACTGCACTTTATCCATTATTCTTACTATTCATGAGCATAATGTTTGTAAGAATATTTGAGCATATACAACTTGAAATCGTATGATGAGGAAATTCAAAAATATGTGATAGTCTATTTCATCCCAAGTTATTTTTTGAAATTTTTGTATAATTTAGAGCAGTTTTAGTATTTGGATTATAACTTTCTCATAAAAACTTAGAATTAAGTGATTCTTAATTTTTTGGATAGATAATTTAAAGGGATACAAATTTACTGTTTATAAATTTTACGGAATTAGCCTCTTTCTATGAGTTATTAGGCCTCAAAGTGATGCCTTTTTGACAGAGTGAAATTTCAAACTAAGTTTTAGCTAATAGTTGCAATTTTATAGCAATAAATTTTTCATAAAAAAATTAGAATCATGTGATTCTTAATGCATTGAAATGATAAGAACAAAGGCTACAAGTTTTATATTGAACATATTTTCCAAATTTGACTCTAGAATTTACCTAAATGTGCCACCTTGCATTGATAAAATTCTTTGGTGATCAAATCCTATGTTGAATGCAAAAATATGATTCTTGGATGATTTGTTCAATTAGTAAGGTGCATAAACTATGGTATAAACTTATTTGAAAAAGCACATATTGAGCATATAAGGACATACAAAAGGCTTAGGAATTTTCTAAAGATGATTGAATGAGTGTGGTTTGAGCAAGCATGAAAAGTGATATTTGTTTCAGATTGCCCCACTCTATTCAAGTTGCATAATGAGATGCCTTCTAAGTAGAAATAATGATGTCTCTTGTAATTCTGATCTCAGATTAATTAAAGAAGTATTTTTCATGAAGCACCCTTGGATCATGCACTGAAATTTAATTATTTTTTATGATCCAAAGTTTAGGTTAGAAGAAATCAGCATTCCTGAAGATATATCTGAAAAGTTGTTGATTTCTAAGCATGTGAATTCAAGAAATTTGAGAAAGCTTGAAAAATGTTCAATCTACATGAATATCATATGAAGGTGTGCTATGTAAAGAGCTAAGAAACATCTAGCACCTTTCTTTGGAGATTTGAAGTGCTTTTACTTCATCTTCTAGTTTGTCAGTGATAAGTAACAGATGAATTGTAGAGGTGCAGATGAAGTTCTTTTCTCATTTTTCACCAAAAAAAGTAGCATTGTCTCTTGGTTTGTTTGTTGTAAGTTATACATAACTCTTGATAGTGCAGACAAGGTTTCTTCACAATAGACAAATTGACTTTGTCTATTGATTTGTCTATAGAAAGCTATAAATGAATCTGGAAGGCGTAGATAGAGATTACCTTCATAGTTATATTTCCTAGTCTACCATCTTAAGAAAGGAACATAAGAAACTTAGGATGTACAAAGCATCACCTAATGATCAAAATGATAGAAATCTCAATATCAATTAAGAAAAATTCAGTGTTGTCATCATTGAACAACATCTAAGATCATGGATTGTCATATCATAACTATTGAATTACTAAAATGATGTGTTTGTCACCATTATATGATTAAAACTATGATGTTTTTATTCTTGAAATGATGTGGTAAAGTTTCTTATGTAATTTCTTTGTGAAATATGACTGTTAGTTGAGTGTCCTTTTTGTTTAAATGAGAATTATAATTTTGATGTCTCCTTGAAATGATATATGAATTGATATATGCTTGAAAACTGCTTACATATGTTCAAAACTTCAATTACAATTTGAATGTCGCTCATGACATGAATCTATTCTTTATATTAATAAAACTAATCTTATCTCATGCTCATGGTTATGCTTTATATGGGACTAAGATCCATATGTGGTTGTGAACTCTTTAGGAACCCAACAATATAGGGGGAGAAATATGTTAATTTGTGAGTCATAACTTTAATACAAAAAGGGGGAGAGTTTGGAACAAAAGAAGACTTGACAAAGAATGGACTGTGCTTTATATGTTTCTGCTTTGTGTGCTTTGATATAACAAAGGATAGTGCATTTACTTGTCATATCTTCTAGCTATTAAGGGGGAGACATATCTCATTCATTTCATACACCTTTTTTATGCTAACAAAAAGGGGGAGAAAAATGTAGAAAGACTTGTTTAAGAAATTAGGATGGTATTAGGTAGGACGCTTGTCATAACTTGCATCTAAGAGAAGACTAGCATCATACGTCATGATCTGTCTTTATCAAACTCCATAGGATTACACATTCCAATTAGATAGGGGGAGTTTGCTATGGTTCATTAGAATGTCCTCTAAATGTCACAATTCTTTAAGTTTTGTATCATCAAAAAGGGGGAGAATTTTGGGATTATTGTATGATTTTGATGATAATAAAACTTATCTTAAGGCATGATTTATGCTAGTGATGCTTCTAGTATAGCAAGCTTGAAATGTAAAAAGATATGCTTGAAACATGTGTACTTCATTAGGATATCATTTACGCAAGCACATACAACTTGATATAAGTCTTGTTATATTTTTGAATGAAAAATAATGAGTATTTAGATGAGTTTATAAAAATAAATCATGATTCAAATTGCATATCTATGCTTTATAACTTATGCAAGCTTCATATGCATAATTATATTGTGATTTACAATGGAAAATATAATAAAAATGTTAAGTTAACAATGTGGCAAAAGTGTAAAAATTTTCAAGTACAAGTTCATTGCTACAGTAAAAGCTATAGTGCTAGACAAAGTTTGCCTAAGTCGAAGTGGAAGGTGAAGTTTGACTAAGACAAAGTGGAAGAAAAAGTTTGTCTAAGACGAAGTAGAAGACAAAGTTTGTTTAAGATAAAGTGGAAGACAAAGTTTGTCTAAGATGAAGTGGCAGACAAAGTTTGTATAAGACAAGTGGAAGATAAAGTTTGTCTAAAACAAAGCTTTAGATGAATTAGTAGATGAAATAACAGATGAAGTGGAAGACAAAGTTCAAATTAGCAAACAAAGTAATAAAAGAATTGCTACAGTAACATTGCTACAGTACCTATAGACAAACCTATTCGTTTGATACATACTTTAGATAAATTAATAGACAAAGCAGTACTACAGTAACATTGCTATAGTACCCAAAGACAAACTTATTCGTCTAATACTTACTTCAGACAAATTTATAGACAAAGTGGTGGTACAGTAATCTGCAACAATACCAGCAGACAAACTTATTCGTCTGATACTTACTTTAAATAAATTAATAGATGAAGTGTTACAATGATCTACTATAGTGAAAATTTACTATTTTCAAATATTGAAAATTCAACACTCTGCAGTAGTTGTACCTTGCAACAATATTCTTTTGATGAGTGCATTTCATTCACTTATATTGCACATGTTTAAGCTTAGTTATTGTAAATCCTTATCTCTTGTAAATGAATCTCATTCCCATTTTTTGGATTTTCTAGGTGTCATGAAGATGGAAAGGAAGAGAAAAGAATGGAAAAGAAGAAGCTCAAAGTTTGGAAAAGAAAACAACTACAAAATGGAGCAAAAAATCAACACAAAATCAAGACCACCAACTGGCGTCGTCGGCGCTAGGACCGAAGATCGCCAGTGGCTAGGCAGCAATCTGACGCCGCCAGTGCCTGTGGCAGGCCAATATTTTTCTTGGATTTTCCATGTTGCATATTCCCTAGGTTTTTAAGCAAAAAATTAGGGTTTTTTAGGGATTCTTCTCACTTTGGTTTTAGGATTTGGAGGCTATTTTTCCAGGAGATTTCTTATGGAGAAGAAGAAGGGATTGCAACCAAGAAAGAAGAAGAAGAAAAGATGTTCTTCATGGTTATCATCTTATCTAATGGAGTTATTTTATTTTCTCTTATGAACTAAATCTTTTTTTTTAGGTTGAAGATGTAACCCTTTTTTATACTCTTTGTTATGGATTGTTGGATATTATTAATGTTATATGATCTTGTTTCATTCATAATGTTGTTTGCAATAATTTAACTTGTTTTATTGCTTGATTACCAATGTTATAAGTTAGATTAATTATCAAAGCATGGTTAAGGTACACACCATATGCTAAACCATGAGCCCCCTTAAATGAGAAGGATAAATTGTGAACGTAGACACCATATGCTAAACCATACTATTTTGGTTTTCATGTTCTTGAGTTTAATGTGCTTTCACCTCAACTATGCTATAAACAATAGGTAATTGGAATGAGTGAAAACACTTAATTTAAACTCGCACATATAACGGTAATAATCTTACTTTTGAAAGAATGAACTTAAGTAAGGCATTGAATCCAACATTCCACTAACAAAGGGTTATCATCTAGTGGTGAAATCGCATTCCTAGACTTTTACATCTTGCTAATCTCTCTACGTTATATTTGACTATTTATTTATTTGAATTCTATTAAGTTTCTAAAATTCTGAACTTATAACAAACATTATTCCAAGTCTGTTTAGTCATAAATACATTCCTTTTAAGGTTAGAATAGTTTAGTAACTAAAATTAATTAAGTCAGTTTAACTTCTCTGTGTGGGATCGACCCTTACATTGCACACTCTATTGCTGTACATTTGTACACTTACGAGGAATTATAATTTGAACCATCAAGTTTTTAGCGTCGTTGTCGAGGAATGATTCCAAACTAATTTGATTAAGATTAGTTACATTCTTTCTTTTTCTTTTTGTGTATAATTGTATACAAGATTATTTTTAGTTATTTCCTTTTTTTTCTATTGTAGTATTGTGAATGAATGGAAGAAGATCTTTGAATTCAACTCTGTTTTCATTAAATGATTGTGTTGACAAAGTAAAAACTGAAACATGGATTTTAAGTGAAGGCGAAAAAGTAAACATGGCTGACAATGAGGAGATTTGAGTGGCTCAACTAGCACAACAAGCTCAATAGGCTCAATAATTAATGAAAGAGTTTGCATGCCCTACTATAGGGATTTCACCTTCATGCATTTTGTTAGATGAGGATGCTAGAAATTATGACTTAAAACATATTCACTTTAACATGCTTCCATCTTTACATGGATTAGCTTTAGAGGATCCATTGACTTTCATGCGTGATTTCTATACAACCATCCAAACATTTCCAATGCAGGGGCTAATAGAAGATTAGTTACATATGAGATGTTTTCATACACTCTGAAAGATGTAGCCAAGACACGGTTTATGACAATAGCTCTTGCCTCATTAACAACTTGGGGAGCAATTTACAATAAGTTCATTGGAAAATTTTACTCTCATGCTAAAACTGCTGAATTTAGAAGCAAAATAGCTACTTTTGCTCAGATGGATGGTGAAGCTTTCCAGAAGGCATGGGAAAGGTTTAAAACAATTTTAATTCAATGCCCTCATCATAGATATCCACTTGAATTACTTAACCAATTTTTCTATGATGGACTGACACATTTATTCCAAGTTATGGTTGACAATGCCATAGGTGGAGCCATAGGAGAGAAGACTCCGAAAGAAACTTATGAGCTTTATAAGATGTTGGGAGCAAATTCTCAACAAAAATGTGTAAGAGGTAGATCTAAGGGACTATGATGGTGCAATTGAAGCAACCACAACCTGCTCCGACAGAGGTATGTTCTCTTTGTGGTAATCTAGGACATTTACCTAATGTTTGCCCTTCAAATGAATATTTTGTAGATGATGCTGAGCAAGCTAAGGTAATGAACTTTTACAACTAGAGGCCACGGAATGACCTGTACTTAAACACTTACAATCCTGGTTAGAGAAATCATCCTAACTTCCCTTGGAACAATGAAAGAAGCAAAATCAAGATGGAACATCGTTTCAACCTCAGCCAAAAAATCCTATGCTTGAAGAAATACTGCAGAGTTTCATGCAAGCAACAAAAACCAAGTTCCAGAATCATGCCACCAAATTCCAAAATATTGATTCTAGGTTCATTAACATGGAGGCATCCATGAAAAAAATGGAAACTCAATTAGGAAAAATTGCAAAAGTAGTACAGAGCCACACACCTGAGAGGTTGCCTAGCCAACCTGAGCAAGAAAAAGCAATAACAACATTAATAAGTGGAAAAGTAATTGATAATTAGGTTAGAGAAGAAATTGATAATCCAATTGTTTTTACGAGGATGGAGAAAGTCGAGAAAAATAATGAGGAGGAAGAGCATACAAAGAAGGCAGTGTTTCCAGTAGTTGACCCTCCTATCAATTATAAATCACCCCCATCATATGATCCTCCTATCCCATTTCCAAGAAGGCTATAGTAGAGTAAATTTGCCTTTGCTTGATATGATAAAGAATATTTTCTGACATTTATGATATCCTTCCCAAGGTTAATGTAAATTTGCCTTTGCTTGATATGATAAAGAATATGCATGCTTATGCTAACTTTCTGAAGGAACTAAACACAAGGAAGCGTAAGTATAAGCCACATGAGAAAGTTCTAGTTTAAGAGGTAGCCAGTGTAGTTTTACAGACAAACCTTCCCCCAAAACTCAAGGATCCAGGTGGTTTCAATATCTCAATCACTGTTGAAGGGACAAACAAGGTAAAGGAAATGCTAGACTTAGGTGCAAGCATTAATTTGATGCCTTATTCTATTTATATACAACTTGGATTAGGAGAATTGAAACCCACTATAATGTCTCTACAGCTTGCAGACAGATGAGTTAAATATCCTAGAGGCATTGTAAGGGTATTCTTATGCAGATTGATAAACTGATTATTCCTGTAGATATTGTTATGCTTGACGTGGAAAGACAAATATACCAGAAAGAGAAGTGCTGATTCTTTTAGTACACCCTTTCATGGCAACCAATAAGACAGTCATAGATGTGGAGAATGCGAAGTTAAAGATGATTATCTTAGATGAAATTGTGGAATTTTCTATTTATAATTCTTTATCACTACCTTCACATCCTAGTGGATGTCTTCAAGTTGATGAATTGGTCTCACTTATTTTATCAACTTTTGTGCAGGAGGAAACAATTGATAAGCTAAAATTAGTGCTTACTGAAGATGGACTAGAGCAGAATGAAGAGATAATGATTTTGAAAGCTAAACTTGATAGAGCAGAGCAAGTCAAAGAAGGAGAAGGTGTTAATGAAGGGTTGTCACATGTGAACCCAGAAGTGGAACAACCATCTTTTACATCACCCCAATTGGAATTGAAACAATTACCTCAAAACTTAAAATATGTATTTTTAGGTGAAAACAATACTTTTCTAGTAATTATTGCTTATGAATTTTCCATTAATGAAGAAATTAAGCTGATGAATGTGTTGAAAGAGCACAAAGAGGTTATAGGACCTTAGCAGACATCAAGGAAATTAGCCCCACTATGTGCATGTACAAAATTTTGTTGGAAGATGTTGCAAAAACTTCCAGAGAAGCTTAGAGGAGACTTAACTTACATATGAAGGAAGCTGTGCGAGTAAAGGTGATCAAATTGTTGGATGTAGGTATTATCTATCCAATCTCTGACAGCAAATGGGTAAGTCCAGTGCACAAGGTGCCAAAGAAGTCAGGTATTTCTGTTATAAATAATGACAATGATGAATTAGTGTCAATGCAAATGACTATAGGGTAGAGGATGTGCATTGATTACAGGAAACTCAAAGCAGCCACAAGAAAGGATCACTTTCCTCTTTTGTTTATTGATTGGATGCTTGAAAGGCTGGCAGGTCATGCTTATTACTATTTTCTGAATGTTTTTTCAAGTTATAATCAAGTTCCAATTGCCCCAAAAGACCAAGAGAAAACCACTTTGACCTGCCCATTCAGAACTTCTATGAAGGATGCCATTGGGTTTGTACAATACCCCTGCTACTTTTAAAAGGTATATGATGTCCATCTTTTTTGACATGATTGAAAAGTTTATTGAAGTGTTTATGGATGTTTTTCTATTTTTTGGAGACTCATTTGATTACAGCCTTCATAACTTAAGTTTGGTGCTTAAAAGATGTGTGGAAATGAATTTGACACTAAGTTGGGAAAGTGCTACTTTTTAGTAAAACAAGGAATTGTGCTTGTGCACATTATTTCAAGTAAAGGCATTGAGGTAGGTAAGGCAAAAATTGAATTGATTGCAAAGTTGCCACTACCAATTTTAATCAAAGGAGTTATAAGATTTCTTGGTCATGCAGGCATTTACCAACGACTTATTAAAGATTTCTCAAAAATTTCTAGACCACTTTGTAACTTGCTAGCTAAGGGATATAACTTTCTATTTTGATGAGGAGTGCCTTGTAACCTTCAATACTTTGAAGGAAAAATTAACATCAACTCCTATTCTAGTAGTTCTTGATTGGTCTCTTCCATTTGAACTCATGTGTGATGCATCAAACTTTGCTGTTGATGCTGTCTTAGGACAAAGAGTAGATAAGTTACCTAATGTTATTCATTATGCAAGTTGGACTCTAAACGAAACAAAATTAAATTATTTCTACCACTAAAAAGGAATTGCTTGCTATTGTGTTTGCTTTGGAAAAATTTTGTTCTTACTTGATTGGTTTAAAGGTAATTGTTTATTTAGATCATGCTAGACTAATATTTGCTAAGAAAGAAAGATGCCGAGCCCGGGTTGATCTGGTAGATTTTATTGTTACAAGAGTTTTATTTGACAATGCAGGATAAGAAGGGTTGTGAGAATATTGTAGCAGATCATCTGTCTAGATTGGTGGAAGGGACTGACTTCAAGCAAGAAAGAGAAAAGGAAAATATTCTTATCAATGAGATCTTTCCTGATTAGAAATTGTATTCTATGAAAGGAAGTAAACATTGGTATGCTAATATTATAAATTACTTAGTTAAAGGAATTTTTAATCCTCTATTGAACTCACAAGGAAGAAGAAAGTTGTTGTCAATGTAAAGGCATTATTTATGGAATGACCTAGTTCTGTTCAAAATATGCCTAGACCAAATCATTAGGCATTGCGTTCCGGAAGATGAGTAGCAGAGTATTCTGAGACATTGCCACACATTTAGTTGTGAAGGGCATTTTGGAGGGAAGAAAACAACTCTTAAAGTCTTTCAATCTGGATTTTATTGGCCAACAATTTTTAAGGATACTCATTCTTTTTATGCTATTTGTGATAGATGTTAGAGAATAGGAAACATTGGAAAGAGGGATGAGATGCCACTTGCAGGTAACCTTATCATTGAACTTTTTGATATATGAGGCATTGATTTCATGGGTCCATTCCCACCATCCAATGGGAACCACTATATTTTGCTTGCTATAGATTATGTGTCCAAATGGATTGAAGCGATGGCCACTAAAACTAATGATGCTAATGTTGTGCTGAGATTTTTAAAAGATAGAATTTTTTCTAGGTTTGGCACTCCAAGAGCTATTGTTAGTGATAAAGGAACTCATTTCTACAATAAGGTTTTTGCAACTCTATTAAAAATGTATAACATCACTCACAACGTTGCAACACCCTATCATCCACAAACATTGGGGAAGGTAGAAGTCAGCAACAAACAAATAAAAGCAATTCTGGAAATAACTATGAACACTTTAAGTAAAGACTGGGCGATGAAGCTAATTGATGCCTTGTGGGCATACAGAATTGCTTTTAAGACCCCAATTGGAATGAGTCCATATAGACTTGTTTTTGGGAAAGCCCATCATTTGCCTTTCGAGTTGGTGCATAAGGCCTATTTGGCTATTATACATCTAAATTATGATATGAAAAAGGCAGGAGAGCAGAGAAAACTTTAGCTTTATGAACTTGAGGAGCTAAGGAATTAGGCATATAAGAATGCTAAGATTCACAAGGAGCGAACCAAGAAATATCACGATAAAGTCATACGTAAATGGTACATTGAGCCTGCAGTGGATATTTTGCTCTATGACTCACATTTGTGTTTATTTCCAGAAACTGAAATCACCTTTGATCGGTCCATTCCATGTCACAACAGTGTTTCCTCATGGAGCAATTGAACTAAAGAATCCAAAAGACAGGAGCACTTTCAAATTGAATGGGCATCGTGTGAAGAAATACAATAGAGAGGATGTGCCAATGCAATTGAATGAAGTGTGGAAAATTAAAAATTTTGTAGAGAAAGGGAGTTCATTTTGCTTAGACATTAAATAAAGCATTTCTTGGGAGGCAAACCAAGCTATTTTATCTTTCAGTTATTTCAATTTCTAGGACATACTTAATAAATATGTTAGTTGTATTACTTTAAATAAATTTGCTTTGATCATTAGGTTGTTAGATTACATTGTTATTCTTCCTATCTGCTTTACTTAGTACATTGTTATTTCATGTTTGATAGGTTAAAGGCATAAATAAAAATTTCAAGCAAGGAGATCAAATAGTGATGATATAACATGAAAAATGAGTTTCAAGGCAGCAACAAGGCACCTCTAGTGCTGGGAAACCACAAGGAGGCAAGAGGAGATAGCCAGCTATTGAACATATTATCTAGCATGATTTTGATGATGAACATCCTTAACCAAGTATGTTTTGATGATGAATAAAGACATAAGTGAAATGTTAAGCTACTAATAATCTGTTCTCAAGTATGTTGCAGAAATATTAACTCACACTCAACTTAAGAATAATCTTCATGCTGATAAAAAGAAGACATAAAGAAAATGCTCTTTAAAAATTAAATATATAAATTTCACATATACTTAAATCAAGAAAATAGGAATTTTGAAATGATTGAAGACATGCTTTGGACCGAACAGAAGCATCTTTTGAGTAATCCCAACATGTTTTGGAGTAAATTGAATTGCTTTGGAGTTGTCACAATGATCTTCAGAGAGTTAAAAGAAAGCTTTGAAGATAATTCGAAAGCTTCGAAAAAAGCCCAAGATAATCTTAGGAATCCTCACAACATGTTTTAGAGTAGTCACAAGCACACTTCAATCTCTTTTTCAAAGCTTTGGACAAGTCACAGCGTACTTCAAAATAATCAAGAAAGCTTTGGAATCATTAAGTATGCTTCAGTGTAATCATAGAAGTTTCGAAGTTATCACAGTACACTTCGAAAATAATAGAACAAGCTTTGGAGTTAATCAGCTATGCTTCGGAGCAAACAGATATGCTTTAGAGAACTTAGAGTCATGTTTCAGAGTAAATTCAAATAAGCTTTGGAGTAAACGAACCTGCTTCGGAGTCCTCAAAGCCTCACTTCAAAAACAATGACCAAGCTTTGGAG
The DNA here is from genome assembly GCA_036873735.1 of Pouteria campechiana. Taxonomy (NCBI): domain Eukaryota; kingdom Viridiplantae; phylum Streptophyta; class Magnoliopsida; order Ericales; family Sapotaceae; genus Pouteria; species Pouteria campechiana. Next base: position 10,530 of record JAYJMB010004505.1, on the reverse strand, counting down.
ATATTAAACAATACTTCAAAGTCATCTTTCTGAAGCATTAAAAGCTTAGAAAATCCAAACTTCTTTCTATAAAGGATTGTCGTAACTAAGAAGGCTTACTATTATTTTAGAGAATCTAAAGAAAAATAAATCAAGTCATCCAAAATCATTCGAGACATCAATTGTTCACTCGTATTTTCAGAGTAACTGAAGAAGCAACTTTAGAACACCCATAAAGAAAGTGAACATTGAGAAAAGTCAGCAACAAAGTAGCAGACCGATACTAGAATGTTGCAAAGTCAAACATAAGACAAAATATAAGGTAAAGAAAAATGTTTTTGAATGTTTGAATGTCTGCCAAATTCAGCAACAAAAAAAATCTCTCTTAACCTATGAAAGAGAGATTCAGAAGCAAAAGAAAACCAACTCTTAAATATCACTGATCATTGCTGAAAATACGAAGAGCATTCAAAATCTTCCTTCAAAGTTTAACTCTAATAGCTACATCTTTGTGAGAAGCTCTAAAAGTCTAAATCACTTCTTAATTAAGGAGTTTGAATATTTTACTCTCATTTGCTTATTCATTTACTGAAAGTTCAGAATTTTATGTACAAATCTGTCTAAGTAAGAGACATCAATTTGTACACTTTGTTTTAGTGTTTGGAACACAAGTAGAGTCCTTGGTGTTTATGTATTGAGATAAGCAAGTAGGGAACTTGCTGAAAGGGTTTAAGTTTGTTGGTGAGCTTTGAAAACCAACAAGTTGTGAAAGTTTCTGATTAGCTTGGAAAACCAGTAAGTTGATTGGTGAGCTTGTTGTAAAACCAACATGTATTTGATCAAGTTGATCAAGGTATTAGTGAAACTTGAGTTCAGTAGAGGAGACTGACTCAGAGAAGTGGAGTAGGAACCCAAAAAGGGCTGAACCAGTATAAAAATCTTATACTGTGTATTGTGCAATCTGTTTTACTTATTCATTCAGCACTTTAATCATTTGATTTGGCCAAAAAGTTTTAAACCTCAATTCACCCCCACCCCCTCATGAACTAACATTGTATAAGGGACCAACAAGTAGTATCAGAGTAGGCATCACCAGTTAAATCTTGATTACTAGTATATTAACTTGTGAAGAGATTCAAATGGTTGGTATGATCCACAATGCATCTGCTAAAGGATAATCTACTTCCAAACCCCCTCTATTTGATTGAACCAATTATGGGTATTGAAAAATGAGAATGCAAAATTTTTTGACTGCCATAGATTACTAGTTATGGCTTATAGTGAAAAATGGAAAGATTGTTACCAACACTAAAGATAAATGCACTACAGAAGATATACAAGAAGTAGCATATGATGCTAAGGCAAAGAATGCCTCTACTACATGTTAACTTCCTCTGAGTTTGAAAAGATTTTTGCATGTGATTTAGCTAAGAAAATCTGGGATAAACTCAAAGTAGGACATGAAGGTACAAACCAGGTAAAAGAGACCAAAATATATCTTCTAGTGCAGTAATATGAAGCCTTTTCTATGAAGGAATTAGAAAATATTTCTGAAATGTTTAAAAGATTAGGATATTTGGAAAGAAAAAGAAAGCTATGGTTGCATGGGAAATGCCAGAAAACATGATGCAAGAAAGCTCAAGTGAAGAGGAAGAAGAAAATGAAGCTCAATTCAGCTCACTCAGCTCCAAAGAAAAGGATCAAGAAGAACATCATACAGGAATAAGCTTCATGGCTATCCGCAATGATGACGTAAATTCAAAACCTGAAATTTCTGATATTGAAGAATTATTAGAAGAACTGTATATAGATTTCAAAACATTAAAAACTAAGCACAAGGAAACCAAAAGAGAACTTGAAAGAATAATTAATGAATGCTCCAAATTAAAATAAGAAAATGAATTGCTCAAAACTGATCAGACTATCAATATAGAACTTGAGCAAATTAAAGCAGAAAATCATGCTCTACGAAAAACCTTCACTACTACCTTATTTAAACTTAGAATAAAGAAAGATATAGGAAACCATAGAAAGAAAAATCACAAAAGAAAATCAAGACCCAAACAGAATATGATTTGAATTCCTAAGATAGTTACTAAAGTAGTAAATACAACTATATATCTAGAAAACAAATTAGTAGCATCTAAAATACAATGGGTGCCAAAATATTCTGCTACTAACCCACCTAGACCCATTCCTAAATGGGTATAAAAAATTATAGCTTAATTTCATTATTCAGGTGTGTTTGAGAGCCACAGAGAATAACAAGTGGTACATTCATAGTGGTTACTCAAGACACATGATAGGAGAAAGGGAGCTATTCACATAACTAAAAGCTAAAAGTGGAGGAACAATTACCTTTGGAGATAATGTAAAAGGTAGAGTGGTTGGAATTGGTAAAATTAGCCAACCCTCCTCTATTATAATCTCAAATATTTATTAGTAGAATGATTAAAACATAATCTTTTAAGTGTAAGTCAATTTTATGATAATGGTTACAAAGTTATGTTTGAATCTCATACTTGCTCAATTTTAGATAGTTCAAATTTAGTTGTAGTATGTGGAAAGAGACATGAAAATGAGTATTTGGTGAATTTCTATGATATCTAAGTCAAATGTCTTATTGTAAATGAAAATGAACCCATGTGATGGCATAAAAGACCAGGACATGCCAACAAAAATCTGATTGAAAGACTATATAATAAAGATCTAGTTGTTGGCTTACCAAAACTCAAATTTGATAATAAATTGTGTGATGCTTGCATGAAAGGCAAGCAAGTAAATAAATCATTCAAATCAAATAAAGAAGTATACATAACCAAACCTCTTCAGTTGCTACATATGAATTTAGTTGGACCAACAAGGAGTGAAACATTACGCATATGTCATTATAGATGACTTTAGTAGATATACTTAGGTAATGTTTCTAACATCCAAACATGAAGCTTTTTCATTCTTTGAGGTATTTCCAAACATGTATAGAATAAACAAAGCTCTCATATAATTTTCATAAGGAGTGATCATGGTGGAGAGTTTGAAAACCATAGATTCACTAATTTCTGTGAAAGCATTGGAATTCTTCAAACTTTCTCAACACCGAGAACACCCCAACAAAATGGAGTAGCTGAAAGGAAGAATAGATCCTTATAAGAGATGGCAAGGACAATGTTGAGTGAATACGACCACCCTATTTTTGGGCTGAAGCAATGAACACAGCATGTTATATTATTAATAGAAACTTTGCTAGATCCATACTCAACAAAACTCCATTTAAATTATACTATGACAAGAAACCAAATATTTCATATTTTCATACTTTTGCTTGTAAGTGCTTTATTCTTAACAATGGCAAAGAAAACCATGGAAAATTTGAAAATAAATCTAATGAAGGCATCTTCCTTGGTTATTCCATTATTAGTAAGGCATTTAGAGTCAACAATCTGAAAAATAAACTGTAGAGGAGTCTATTCATGTAAAATTTGATGAAAATACTAATTCCTCTAGTAGGACAAGTGATTTTGATGATGAGATAGGTGAACTAATAACTTCAGTTGAGAAAATAAAATTACAAGACAAAGAAGGAGAACTCCTCAATCAGAAACATAGATAGATGAAGAAGAAATAGACGATAGACCATCATCAATGAGGTAAACAATGAAGGTAAGAATATTTTTCCCAAAGATTAGAGATTCATGCATGATCACCCTGAAAGTCAGATAATTGGTGATGTATATCAAAAAGTTAGAGCCAGATCTTCTTGTCACCAAATATGTGGCCATTTTGCTTTTATTCCTCAATTAGAACCAACTTGCATAGAACAAGCTTTAGAAGATGAAACCTGGATTTTAGCTATGTAAGAAGAATTAGACCAATTCAAAAGAAATAATATGTGGTCTATTATTCTAAGACCAAATAATGAATCTGCTATAGGAGATAAATGGGTCTTTAGGGACAAACTAGATGAATCTATAATTATAGTAAGAAATAAAGCAAGATTAGTGGCAAAAGGGTATTGTCAGGAGGAAGGTATTTATTTTGAAGAATTATATACTCCTATTACAAGAATGGAAGCCATTAGAATGCTTCTTGCATTTGCATCCTTTATGAATTTCAAGTTATACCAGATGGACATAAAGAGTGCATTCTTAAATGAATTTATTAATGAAGATGTTTATATAGGACAACAACCTAGGTTTGAAGCTCCTCATAATTCAGATCATATATTAAACTTAAGAAAGCCCTCTATAGTTTAAAACAGGCTCTCAGAGCCTGGTATGAAAGGCTAAGAAAATTTCTCATTGAGAAAGGTTTTTCAAGAGACAAAGTTGATACTACTCTCTTTATTAAGCATGCAACAAAAGATATTCTCATGATTCAAGTATATGTTGATGATATAGTATTTGATATAATTAATAAAAATCATTGCAAAGAATTTTCTAAGATAATGCAGGGAGAATTTGAAATGAACTTGATGTGTGAACTCAACTTCTTCTTAGGACTACAAATTAAGTAGATGAAAGAAGGAATCTTCATTCACCAAGAAAAATACACAAAAGAACTGCTAAAGAAATTCAATATTGAAGATGGAAAAAGGTATGGGACGCCAATGAATACTTCAATAAAAATGGACAAAGATGAAAGAGATAAGTGTATTTGCCAGAAACCTTATAGAAGCATGATAGGATCTCTATTATATTTAACTGCTAGTAGACCTAACATAATGTTTAGTATATGCATCTGTGCTAGATTCAAATCAAAACCAAAAGAGTCACATCTTATTGCCGTAAAAAGAATATTTAGATATCTTTTAGATACACCTAATCTTGGATTATGGTATCCTAAAGGTTCAAATTTTATTTTAATAGGTTACTCAGATGCAGATTTTGCTAGATATAAAGTAGATAGAAAGAGTACCTCAGGATCTTGCCAATTTCTAAGAAGCATGATTATCTCATGGTTTTCTAAGAAACAAACATCAGGTTCATTATCAACTACTGAGGCTGAATATGTAGTAGTAGGCAACTGTTTGCATAGATCCTATGGATGAAACAACAATTAGAAGACTTTTTCCTTAACTTTATTGATATACTTATCAGATGTGATAACACTAATGCTATAAACCTGACCAAGAATCCAGTTCTACATTCTAGAACTAAGCATATAGGAATCAGGCATCATTTCATTATGGACCATATTCAAAACCATGACATTAGCTTAGAATTTGTCCCAACAGAAAATTAGCTTGCAGCTATTTTCAGAAAGCCATTACCAGAAGAAAGATTTAACATGATAAGAAAAGAACTAGGCATTCTAGATCGTAATGCATAAAATGCTTAATTTATCAAACAAATTAGTCATTCTATGTTCTTATATGTGCAAAACAGAAAATGAAATAAATTCAAATCTTTCATGCTTCAAGAAATATAAAAATACATATTTAATTATCTATCTTGGTAATAATTCCTAAATAAACATGAATTAATAATTAATATATATATAACTTAAAACCCATAGCTCAAAAAAATCCATCTTACAAAAGTTTTAGAGTTAAGTTAGATTTTGGACTTTGGAGTCTCCGAAGCCCCAAAAAAAAGTCTTCGAAGGCCCAAACAAAAGCATCCAAAGATCGGCAAAGGCCTCCGAACCAATGCTTCGAAATATCCAAAACCGCAAATTAAATCATCTCCTTCGAAGGATCTCTTTTAGAATATCCGAAGCCAAAACACGTTAGTATTTCCAAAATCTTTTTATATCTATCAATCTAATCTGAAGGCACCCAAGTGGCTGCAAACTCTCCAAAAGCTAAAACCCTTCTTCTTCGAACTCCCAAAACCCCTTCTTCAGAGAAGATAGTTCATCTTCCCACCTCTTTTAAATTTAAGTCGCAACTCTCTCCATCAACCTTCCTGCCTTCTCCAACTTCATTCCCAGAAATTCCATTTCCTTTCCAAAAACCTAGAACTCTTTGTCAAAATGGCAATCACAAAAGGAGCAGAAAGTAGAAGAAAGGAAAGAAAAAATTCTCCACTGGAAAAGAGCAACCAAGAAGGTAAGACAGGAAACTGATATGCTAGAGATAATCTTTCTAAATAGTTAATATGATTATTCTAGATTAATAAAAAAATATGAGGATAGAAGGATAATCTTTGGAGCCTTTGGTATGGAATTAGATGTATCTGAATGGTTGAGCTACCAAGGCTTGAATGCTTATTTGAGTTATAGAGATAGTCTGTATTCGAGACTAGTATGGACACTAATTTGTAATCTCAACATCGGAACAGAAAGATCGTGGTTAGGAGGAATAGAAATTGAACTATCCCAAGAGAGTTTAAAAAACTATTTCAATCTCTCTGAAGAAGAAGAAGAGATCGTATGACCCTCAAGGGCAATGCTATTCTCAGACTTAGCAAAAACTAAGATAGATGAAAAGGAGAATTATCTGCATGCTAGTTACTTGAATGTAAATTTCAGGCTAGCATATCTCATTGTTATGAATAATGTGTATCCTAGAAGAGGAACTGCAGGAGATATATCTGAGAAAGATGCTAGAATCATATGGGCATTGAAGAATAGAAGAAAGCTAAATCTAGCTAGATTGATGATAGATCACATTCACTTGATCAAGAGCACCACAAGGTTTCCCTTACCTTATGAAATGGCTTTGACCAAGCTGATCAAGGAAGCAGGAGTAGATATCTCAAATCAGAATGAAAAGCCTCCAAGAAACATAGAGCAATTGGATGTGAAAGCTATGAAAAGAATGGGCTTTAAGCAAACTGCATAGGGTTGGATCTTTGAAAAACCAAGAAGAGCAAATCAATTGAAAGGATCCAAACCTGATGAAAGTCCAAAAAGAGGAGATGTTACGGAACAAACGCAAGAACTCTCCTCATTTGGAGAAGAAGAAGGAACTGAAAGACGGGACTTCATAAGTCTACCAGTAAAAATAAGAGAGGAAGTCTCTAGTAGAGAAGAACAAACCAAGGTTGAGAGAACAAAAGAAGTTCTAAGAGAGGAATAAAGAATAGGCATAGAAGATATTGTAGAAGAAATTTTGAGAGAGAATGTACATGAAGAAACAGCAGCAGCAGACATGCCATCATACACTCAAATTAGATCCCCTTCACCCATTAGACCCACTCACACTCACCAACCATCCACCTAATAAATTCCCACTTCACAACCTATCTCAAAGGACCTAAAGGATAGAATAACTATTATTGAACACTTCATGCAAACCTTAGCCCTCCAAATGAATAGAATGGATTACAATCTTTCAACTGTCATGTCATTTATGATCCTAAGAGTTGATAAGATTGACCAGCGACTTGATCCTTTACAAGCTCTAGCAGAATCATTCAAAGGTCAAACCTATCATTCCCATTTCACTCCACTTCAAAACCATTTCTATCCACCTCAAACTCACTTTCCATCGCCTCCACATCACTCATCATTAGTCAAAAATAACTCACTAATAATAGTGATGTCTTTACCTTCACCCCTTCATCTATCATCATCATCTATTATTCCAGAGGTTGCTTAACCTAAGAGTCAACCTCCTCCAATACAACTTCCATCAATTCCCAACAATAAAAACCTCTCTAATTTGTTAGAGGATTATCTTACCAATCCTCATAGAGTTATTGTCAGACATGGGAAGTATCCCATCATAGTGCCTTTACCTAGAGTTTATTTTCTTCCTCTAGGACCAACCATCTCTTTGGATTGGAATTAGATGGATATCATTAGATCTAGAGAAGTAATCCCTGAACGGATTGTGGAACTTCCACCAGAATGGAACACACCCTCAATTCGTTTAGAGTGAAGAAGACCTCCCACTCCTCCAAAAACTCCACCACAAAGTCCTTCAAACTCTCCTCTAATAGTTGTTGATGATAACCTGATTTTCTCCTTCGTATATCCAATCTAATCAGGATGATGGAATCAAAGTTTAGGATCAAGTTAGCTATTAATTCTGAAGTTGTTAGCATATTTCTTTCTCACGATATCCATATACATCCTCAAGAATATCCATTCTCTAAACTTGAGGATCTTAACATTCTTCCTAGGGTTCTACTCCTTCACGATCCTCCATTGACTCCAAAGAACCATAAAATTCACATTCTTGATAAAGAGTCAATTCTTCAAGATTACTCTAAGAAACTTCTTAAATGCTTCCAATGTCAAAACCTCTTAGAAAAGAGTTTCCATCTCCCTCAGGTCCTCATAAATTCTTTATTCTCATTAAGGAAGAATTCACTTTCTACAACAATGCCAACTAGGAGGCCATTGCTGATAATTTGCCTCTCCCATATCCTTAGATGAATGATCCTTCTATCCAAGAAAGCATAAGGCAGATACAACCTCCACCATGGTATCAACCTCTTCCACCACCTTCCTTACCTTCTTCCGAAACCAAAAAGCCACCTTCTTCCACTACCAAAATCGAAAAGCCACCTACTATCCTAAAACCAAAACCATCACCTTCTTCATTACAGCCATTCCACTCTAAAACCAAAAAGGAAGACTAGAATTCCACCTCTCAAAGACCACAAAAAGGCTCCTTTTGAAAGAATAATCATGTACTATCAGGAGTACATGACTGGGATGAATGCAAACTTAGAGGCTCTCATAAAAGGGACCCCTGTATCATTTCTTGAGCTACTGGATCCAAAGTTTTGAGAAAGAATAGATTTCATTTGTATTCATAATTGTGGAAGTACAGCTTATACACATGAACCTCCTGTGGCAGTTCCAAAAGATACATTTTTTATTCAATCCCCTTAACCAAAAAAGGCTAGAACATCCAATCCCTCTCCCAAATAATCTTCTTCTAAACCTAAGCCACCTCTTCCACCTCTTCAAGATGTCTTTCTCAAGACATACTAGAGAAAACCCAAACCACCCAAATAAACCTGCTGCATTTTTATTTTTTTCCTGATGTAATTTTTTTTCTAATGTTATTTTTTTGCATCTACAATTGTATCTAAAATTTTAAAAAGTTCAATATACATATATGCATCTTTTCTTTGACTTATTGTTGCTTGTTTATACCTTTTTGATTACGATAAAAAGGGGGAGAAAATGTGATAATGTGATATAAAATAAAATAATCGGTGCTTGTATAAGATGACATGTAAATGAAAATTTCTATGATATACAGTTAAAATAATATGCATTAATTCAGGGGGAGCTATACTAAATTGGTCAATAGAAATCTTTATGAAATAACTGTAAATAAGTTACTTTAAATTTTTTGTTAGACAAGCTTTGAAATGTATATCACGTATTATTTTTTCATCGTAAAAAAGGGGGAGAATGTTGAACATATTATCTAGCTTAATTTTGATGATGAACATTCTTACCCAAGTATGTTTTGATGATGAGCAAAGACATAAGTAAAATATTAAGGTACTACCAATCTGTTATCAAGTATGTAGCAGAAATATTAACTCATACTCAACTTGAGAATAACATTCATGATGATAAAAGGAAGACACAAAGTAAATGCTCTTTTAAAATTAAGTATATAAAGCTTCGGAATCATCACAACAACTTCAGAGTTAATCAAGAATCTTTGGAGTAGTCATAGCATGTTTTAGAGTAAATTGAAGAGCTTTAGAGTTGTCATAGCAAAGCTTTGGACAAGTCACAATATATGTCACAGTCTTCACAATGAATTTCAGAGTAAAATAAAATAAAATACTTTGGAGTCCTCAAAGCCTCACTTCAGAGACAATGACCAAGCTTTGGAGATATTAAACCATACTTCGAAGTCATCTTGCTGAAGCATTAAAAGTTTAGAAAATCCAAACTTCTTTCTACAAAGGATTGTCGCAACTAATAAGGCTTACTATTATTTTTGAGAATCGGAAGAAAAAAAAATTAAGTCACCAAAATCATTCAATACATCAACTGTTCACTCATCTCTTTGGAGTAATTGAATATACAACTTCGCAATACCCATGATGAATGTGAACGCTGAGAAAAGTCAGCAACAAAGTAGCAGACCGATACCTGAATGTAGCAAAGTTAGACATCAGATAAAATATAAGGTAAAAAAAAAACTATTATTGAAAGAAAAATATTATTGAACATTTGAATGTCTCCCAAAGTCAGCAATGGAAAAATCTCTCTAAACCTATAAAAGAGAGATTCAGAAGCAAAACAAAATCAACTCTTGAATATCATTGATCATTTCTGAAAATAAGAAGACCATTCAAAATCTTCCTTCAAAGTTCAACTCCAATGGCTACAGCTCTGTCAAAAGCTCTCAAAGTCTAAATTGCTTCTCAATCAATGAGTTTGAATCTTTTACTCTCATTTGCTTATTCATTTACTGAAAGTTTTAAATTTTATGTACAAATATGTCTAAGTAAGAGACATCAATCTGTACACTTCATTTTAGTGTTTGGAATAAAAGTAGAGTGCTTGGTGTTTATGTATTGAGATAAGCAAGTAGGGAACTTGCTGAAAAGGGTATAAGTTTGTTGGTGAGCTTTGAAAACCAACAAGTTGTGAAAGTTTTTGGTTAGCTTGGAAAACTAGTAA
>JAYJMB010004503.1:1287-12913 GCA_036873735.1 Pouteria campechiana | reverse complement strand
GCTTTTGGATGTACTTATTAAAAAAATTAGTATTTTGAAAAATCCTAATCGAGAGAGAGAGAGAGAGAGAGAGAGAGAGAGAGAGAGAGAGAGTTGAGAAAATGTTGGTGGGTTGCATAGATACAATCAATGGGCCATTTTTTAAATTTCTTATATTTTTATGGGTAGATCACGTCATTAGGATTATGTGCCATTTTTGTTTTCATTCGTTGTCGCCTTTGATGATTAAAAACTCATCTCACAATGAAGTCGGACAGCCAAATATGCATTTCTTCACATAATGTTCTGTTTAGGAACGTTTTTGATATCGCAATGAACTCAAATGCTACGACGCAGTCTTGTTGAATATTACCAACTGAAATTTTCATTGGAGGCTTTCTACAACTGTTTTCTAAACGTTCATCCTTTCAAAGCATCCAGTCTTCTTCTTATAGAAATAAATGAGCCAGAAAACAAAAACTCCAGCAAAAATAAAGACAACTTGTATGAAACTCCCTGCTATACTTTCTGTTCATCAAAGTCGAATTTTATGTTTCCCAATCTATAGCTAACAACAAATTTAAAATTGTGCAATTTAGTAGTCAATTTTCTAATAGCACTCTACAAAGAGGACTGGATAAAATGAGGAGAAAAAGCCTCCATTATTCCTGTATACTCCCTGCACAGATGTTGACATGCACTGCCCTATCGAAGATGTGGATGTCGTGAACACAACACACTTGAGTTGGAAAATAACAATATCCATAAATTGCATATCGTGCGCATTACAGCGTTGATGGACACGGGTCATTAGCCTGTACTAGGCATAGAAAAGGTTGAGCCTCTTCTGTTTTTGAATGTCTGAATCCTCTGTGATTGGTTGAATAGTAAACGAGGTTCATCTGCAACTTTCAATTTGATGAAGTTATTGCCGCATCAGTTACTTTTACCATAGGTTCAGCGCTGACCATATAAAACGGAGATTTATATGGTCAACCGGCTAGTCCAATAAATTGACATGTTCAATATATTTAAAAAAATTAATAACATAATGAAACTTTAAATTGTTCATACAATCTTCATGTATACAGCTTTTGGCACTAGGTTTACATTGCTTAAATCATACTTTTATTAGAATGATATTATTAATAATAGTTATGGTATCATATCAATATAAAAAAGTGTGTATTTAAAATAAATCTGCTTTCAAACGCACCCAACACATCTTAAAAATGCACACCAAAAATCTGATAGAAATGGTACAACAGGGTACTGGGGTTTTGCTTCCAATGGCTAAGTTACTCGTTGAGGCATATGTTTTTATCCACCCGGCCCTAGCATTGATTTAGAATTTCTTGTTGAGGCATATGTTTTTGCACTCGTATACAGCCCAGTTAAAATCCCTTCTTGGGTTTCAGAACATGGATCGTATACTCACAAGGCTTTCGAAGTTTTGGCATAATTAAAAAGAAGATTAATCAATAAAATAATCAAACTCACAGGCCATTTATAAAACAACAATCATTTACCATCTGGTCCAACGATTCTCTGGATGTGGATGGCCTCAAAACAGCAGCCAGCTAAAGCTGACATGCTCGACATTTATTATTTCCTTATAAGAAAGGTGAAAAATGAGAATTGAGAAGGAACCCAAGATTACTACTCTTAATAAGTGGTTCATGAATTTCGCTTTCTTTCTCCTTCCATCCAACCCATCAGGCCCCATACATTCATCGCAGCATACCTCACCCATGACGCAAGCTTGTGAGAAATGCCCTCACAGCTTTCGAAATGGGAGCATCCTTGGCCGCGGCTCTGTCGCTAAAGTGAGATAGTCTTCCGCAGGGCGAAAGTGGCAAACGTGAAGCTTGTTATTCTGGCAGAGTAGAACACTTAATACTCCCGTCCCAAGTACTCGTCACCTCGGAACATAAAATTTCAAAATACACAAACGGACTATTTTAAATGCTATTGGCATGTCACAGGCTCAGACGCCTAGTCAAGGTCCTAAAATACCCGTTGAATAATTTTCTTAAAATATATCTATCTAGTCGAGTCTTCCGTTTTTTTTTTTTTTTTCTACAGTATAGTTACCTCATCATGGCTAATCAACCCAAATTGCTCTTCGTATCACATGGAGCATGCATTGAACTCTTACATGGGGGATTTCTCATTTAAAAGGTGTCTGGCAATTTTATAAGGCCTTTTCCCACACTCTAAAACCTTTCAGCAAAGTGGGATTTTAGCCACACTAACACGTATCATGCCTGAAATGTGTCCCTGTCTTACTTCCAAGAGAGAACCTACTTTTGCACATACCAACATGAATATGCTACAAGTGGATTGGATGGCATCCACCCCTAAAATGGTGGTCCAAAAACAATCAATGAGAGTTCAAGTGGCAGGGATCCCCATCCCAGAGAAGCCCAAATCATTTTTCAATCACCTCACTTTTAGAATATTCAATTCCAACACAACTCTCTGCAATGGATCAAATTCTCTTATCGCCATGCTTTAGCATATATTAGCCCATCCAAACTACTACAGTACTACCACCAACTAGAAATTTAATACGTGCTTTGCACCCCCATGCCCCATTATTCCTTCTTCCAGCAAACAGCACCACCCAAACGACAGTTCTGCATCAGACCGTAAATGCACATATAAACTTACAACAAGGAATTCAGCAGGGCCTTCCATCTTTGCTCTGGCAGAAGTTATACCAATAAGCTAAACCGCCAATCATCGTGGTAGAAAAATTCTCTAACTAGAAAGAGAAGTTAGCATATGCAACGACAAAATAATTTTTTGTATACATCCTAAACTAAGAAACGGCAAGAAATCAACAACATCCGACTGCTAAAGAAAGCTCAACACATCGTCAAAAGCATCACCAGTGGAACCGAAGTCCAAAAAATTCTCAAAAGACTCAAAATCCGAAGCCTTCGGATCGGCCTCAACGTGCTTGGCTTCGTCCAACAGCATTTCGTCTTCCCCAGCTGCCTCATGCGGCTTCTCCGTCACGATTGCAGGCATATGCCCCTCGAACAATGCAACATGCCCGAAAAGCTTATCCTTTCTCGAGAAAGTAGTTCCGCAGGAGCACCTCCACCGGCACTCCCCGCAGTGTTTGAGGTGGCTCTTCAGGTCGCCTATAATGGAGAAGCTCTTCTTGTTGCACCGATTGCAGGAATACATCTTCGGGCAGTGGCTCCTCTTGAAGTGATTCTTCACGCAAACGGCCGATTTCAGAGGCCGGAATCGCTTGTGCAGCCGGTTGCGGTTGCAGCCGGAGAAGGGGCAGGAGAACTGGATCTTCCTCCCCACATCCACCTCCAATCGGTCCGGCTTCACCAGCGCTTCCGGCGTCCTGAACTGGTTCCCGTGCGCGCGCATGTGCATTCGGAGATTCGCGTCGCGCTTGAATCCCTTCCCGCAGACTTCGCAGAAATGGACGTGCTCCACTAGCAATTCCATAATGTCGAGCTCAACGATTTCGGTACTGGAATCGAACTCGTTGTCTTTTCCGTCCCCGGGCTCTGCGATCCTCAAATCTGCTGAATTTCTCGTATTTCCGGAAGCCATCGTCTTATCGAGCGGCGTTGGCGAATCCGCCGAGTCACCTGCGAGCCAATGGTCAATTTCTCCAGCAAACGGATAATCCTCCACAGACTGAAATCTCGTCGGATCTCGCTCATCTGGCGTTTTTCCAGGTTCTCCAGCATCTGGATCTGCTAAACTCCCCGCGACGGTAGACGTCCTCTGAGCCGTCCGATCTCCGATCACCAAGACTAGACTCTGGTTTTGAGAGCAAGCGACGAGAGCCGCACCATTCACGATGATCTGATGGACGGTCGATGCGATTTCCGCGGACGCAAGATCGATCTGGTCCGCGGCGATGGGAGAGTTGGAGCCGAGGGCTTGAGAAAGGGATTGGCGAAGGGAATCGATCTTCTGCTGGAGGATGGAGAGGTTAAAAAGAGGGGTTTGGGCATCGGAGGCTGCCAATGGGTTTTGCAAGAGATGGTGTTTGGGCTGAGAGAAGGGAATTGGATCAGGAAAAGAGACGTAATCCATGGCCTACGGGAACGGAAGAGGTCAAGCGAACGTTGGCTGCCTTCCGTGGCCTCTCTTACGAGTCTTATACCGGGAAGCAAAATTATGATACTCTGCCAGACTCGAATATTTCATGCACAAAGTCCTTCGCGGCGTCCAGAGGAGTTCAAATCAAATTTCCCATGCTACAATTTTAGGAACATGTCGTGTAAAAGTGCCCTTATTTCACTGACTGTCATTGTATCGTCCGTTCGTATTACTTGCAAGGTCAGATCTGGAAGCTACAATTACATCCAACCCCATTAAGAATAGGTTAAAATATTTTTTACCCTTAAAATTTGGGCTGTCGCATCAGATGCAATTAGAGTTCGACTTAGGCCGGATTAAATTAAATTACTGATAGACAAGTGAACAATACAGGATATGTGATGATCGTAGATGCCTACAGTCACTTATCATGTAAACCCGCCGTCAGTTTTGTGTAAGACACGTGTCAATCCTTGGGGAAGCTGTGAAACGCGGCTGGCTGGCTCCATAGTCCTTTCTCAGAATCTCACCACACTCGCCCCGCCCGCTCATACGCCTGGGTTGGCGGTGACTAGGAGATGGCACGGTGGTATGTGAGGTGCGTCCGTGCGTGGACTAAGACATTAAAAAATGCATCTCTTTCTAAATAATTCCTTCTCATCTAAGTAATGGCCAAGTCCATAAGAGCACGTTCAAAGGGTCGCCTGTGGCAAATAGAAAAGAGGTTGGTAAAGAACTGCTATCCTTTTTTTTTCCATCCCCATTAATATGATTTTGCTATTTACTTATTCAATCTAACCCGACATTCGAACTTGCTTGGCATTGTTAATTGTTAATTAACTTTTCAATCACAGACAAAAGAATTTATCTAACCAATGCATAGGTCATCTCTCCGTTCATTTTAATATATACAATCTAACAAATAGTAACAAATAGAAAATTCACATTCCTACTTATTTGCTGTGATGATCCATAAGATTGATGAATGGCAACTCCCTTTTAACTTCACGTAGAGCACTATATAACAACAATCGTTTTGGCTTCTCCTCTTTCTCTATCCACCTTAAAAATAACATTAAAAAGGAAAAAAAGGAGAATTTTAGTGCTTGTTTATTCAATTGCAGGCCCCATTGCCAAAAGCAAATCCTACTATCGGATCATCATGGAATGATTGATTCCACACATTGAATGATTAACAAGTCAAAAATTAATAGTTAATATGCCACATTATCACAAAAAAACAAAATGCATAGATTCGAATTGTTACACATAATAGGGGAGAATTTTACCGATAAATCCACTCATTCATTAACTATGTGGAAAACATGATGCCTTATATGTAGTATAGCAAGATATAATACACGGGATGTATTGGGCTGATCCAGATGTAACAATTTTCTTTTATTGGAAAATCTAGTTAATTTGGCAAAAGATTTTAGCTTCTAAGAATATGTTAAATTAAATTCTTATATTTTATCTTATACGAATATAGCTCAAGGCCCATACTCCACAGCCTTTGTGAGGCCCTAGAATCAACAAAACCGAGTATTAAATAAGCATTCTGAGTGGTTTGAACAACTCCAATGGTTGAAATTGACCGAGAGGCTTGGCCATCCTCCTACAGACGAAGTTGGGAGGAAAGAGACGGCCAGCTTTGCAGCATGTGTTACACCCTCACATGGTCATCGATGCATTGGCATTGAATGAGATTCCCTCTGCCTGCTATGCTGATGTGCCTCGCACCACGCCGTCATCAACGTGATCTGTATTACGCGTGTTTGGCATACCTTCTGGAAATAAATTAACCCGTGAGAGTAACAGGCTTTGGAGAGAGTTATTTGGTTGCAATTAGTTTGATTGTAGAGGCAGGCATTGAGAATTTAGCCAATCAAAGTAACTTTGAATGCCCTGATCTGATCATATCGAAATGTTACGTGTCTCCATTACTCCATAAATCACACTGCTACCTGTAAGAAGAAAGAAAATATTAAGGAAAGAAAAGCATTTACTGTCGCTGAAATAAGAGAAAAGTTCCGCACTACTGTTGACACCCATTTGAGTTTTCGATGCAAACAGTTAAAAAAATAAAGAAGAAGAAGGGGCACTTCAGTTCCGATGATCAGGGCACATGTTACCAGACATTAAGGAGGGTTCATGCATCCACGTGATGTGACGTTACGTGAGGAGCTGTTTTGGTTCAAGCATAGATTTAAAACAGGGCACAGCAGTTTTTTCAACTTCAAAAAATAAAAATAAAAAAATTGAACCATCGTTAAGATTGGCAAGCGCCAAATTGAGCCCACGCGACTAAAGAAGTTTGAATGGATTGACATGCGGGGGAAATTGAAACAGATGTAATTTCGCAAGATAAATGAATGTTTTCTTGGTCATCACTTGTTAATATGATTTTGCCTTTAGAGTTTGAGTAAAAGATCTTCATTCAACACCTAGTAATTATGTCTATCATAGGAATGCGTAGTGTTCATTGGAATTCATTTTTTAGTGTGCTTATCAGGTAAAGCTTGCGTTTGGATTTTTAAAATAGAACCCAGTTTGGATGGAATGCATTAGTAAGAGTTTTAAAATCGAACCCTGTTTGGATAGAATGTATTAGTAAGAGGGCGTGTTAAAAAAGTATTGCAAGGGATGAATGCAGCAACGTAGGCTTTAATAAAAACATAAAAGGAAATAATTAAATATATAAATAATGATAAAATAAAAGTACGTTACTATAGTCATCGATATCTCCTTCTTAATGCATCCCAATGCACTAATGGTACTGATTGTACCATGGGGCGCGATCCAATACAACGTTTTCTACTTTAACTATAATAGAACATAAATCTGGACCATTGAAAATTAGATGGGCACTGGATCAAAGGTCAAATGGTCAAAGGGCATTTTTGAAAACAAAATATTCCCCCTCCCCTTTGTGCGAGTATTCGCCTTTCTTATCTAATCCTAATCCGAAAGAAACCTCATCTTGCGTTGTTGCAATCCTCTCCGTTCTACCCTCCTCGTGTGAGAAAATGAAGAAATCTCATTTTCCCTTCATCTTCTTCCCAAATCCCCTTCCCCTTATGCGAGTATTCCTCTTTCCTGTCTAACCCTAATCCGAGAGAAACATCATCTCACATTGCTACTATCCTCACATTGCTACAATCCTCTTTGTTCTACCCTCCTTCTGTGAGAAGATGAAGAAACCTCATTTCCCCTTTCAACTTCTTCCCAAATCAACCTCCTCACATCCACCCTAGCATCATGATGACAACCCAAAACTAGTGTCTAAGTATTAGATGCCATTAGATACTGGTAGACCACGTTTTGAGGCCAAATGGTTAAAGGCTAGAGTTCTTTGAAACAAATAAAATGCCTTGGCTGGTCTTCTTTCAACTCGATTAGTCTTCTTTCTTGTGAGACAATCAACAGGCAAAAAGAGGGAGAGAGGACGGAAATAGAGAGAGAGGAGAAGAAAGTGATGGAAAGAAATGGAGAGATTGTAGAGAATATTTTCAAGAGCAAGAGGAATGGGACGCCCACCTCCGGATTCTCCCCATCTTGATTCATCCAAGCAGGTCTACATCTCCTCTCTTGCCCTTTATGCTATCTGTCAAATTTAGAGCATCCTTTTTGTTTTTTTGTTTTTCCTTTTGAGACAACCTTCTGGACCTTGAATTTCATATGCATTACCCTGTGTGGATCAATTCAAATTTTCACATTGTAAATTCGAGGTCTTGACTTGATATACGCCCTGTTTATTTATCCAGGCATGTTGTGGAAATTATGTACCATGGAACTAATTTTTTCTACTGCTTGAAATTGCATTCCTCGAGATGTCAAGAATGAGATTCCAAGACTATTCTTAGAGTAGTCATTGTTTAAAATTTTCATCTTTTTGTGATTGTTTGATTTCTCACATCCAATACTTATGATATAGAAGATCTTATTATCTCCCGTGTTCTTGTATTTGTTGAGATGGTTGAGAATAGAATTCTAGCTTGTTTATCACTTATTGATCAATTGGCATTGGCACTGAGTCTATGAAAGTTAAATAGCAACCAGCCAACCACCTTTATAATGTTCCCCAACTGGCTCATTGCCTAAGCATGCAAACTTTGCATCATGCCAAACTAAACTTTATTGTTCCCATACCAAATTTTCTAGCTTACTTCGAGGAATGTCTCATTCTTGTCATCTTTCCAAATGCAAATCAAGAGTGTCAAAGCACTTTCAAGACAACACAGTGACTGGCATGGTGGCAGGGTGCAACAATGCATTCAATGCATTTTGAGATCTTCCTTTTTGCACAAATTTATGTGTTTTAGGCTTTTAGCCATTTGTAGGATTACCTTTGTTGTCGGTGAGCTTAAACATTCTACATTTCCTTGTAAATTGTTGAGCATTTCAACAATTTCAATGGTATTATCATCATTTTTGCTGTCTTGAGCCAACCTACCATTGTTACTAGAAGCAAAAGGAATTGGCTTAAGAGATACAAATCAGTTAAAGTGTTTCATCAAATTGGTGACAATTGGACCTAAAATAGTGTAAGGTTTGCAAACTAGACAACTAAGTAGCAAAATCCCGAGGGCCATGGACCGTTAAGGTCCATGATACCCTTTCAACTATAATCTAGATTTATCCACAAGTGACAACAACATATAGGGGAAGATTCTTGAGTTCTAAAAACTTGTTGATGAATTCAACAATCAGAAAGCTTTCTAGAGTTTCTGTTTGAACCTCGAAGAGACATAAATATTTTTTTCTATTTGAGTCACAAATTGGTTATGTACTCTAGAGATTCTAATTCTATGGAGAGCTTTCTGAATTTGTGTTTTTTGAACTATTCATAAAAGCAAAGACTTCTTACATGGATAAAAAAAATTAAGATAGCTTGTGTTAGGAGATACTTGATGCTTCCATCAGTTTGTGGATGCAGGAAGGATAAACCATTCCTACAATTCCTTTTAGTAATGTGGTAGACAAGTTTTACAAAAGCAGCAGAAAAACCAAAATATTTGGTTTTTATTATCTATCATTCTTGTCTACATGAGAATATCAATGGGTCTTCACCACACCACTGTGCTACTTTGAAAATATTTGGTTGAAGATAGAGCAATGTCTAGAAGATGGTACAATTCATAGCTTTTCCTACTTAAGCAGGTGAAATGTTGATCCCTAAGGTTTTAGAGTATTTTTGCGGGGAAGTGACCTCCAACATATGCCAACAATGAAGATAACTATCGAGTCATGTTCACAAGTTGAAATAGTAAATGAGCAATAGGCAGATTGCTTATCTTGACTTTTTTAAATTAGGAGTAGCACTTAGTTGCTAAGAAGGATAGGATTTTGGGCCATTTGAATCTGTGATTTTTTACCCAAACTGGGAGGATCATGATACATTTACCCATTATCAATAGGATGATTAAGAAGATTAGTATTGTATTGAATATTTCAACTACAATTTAGAATAGACATGCCTAACCCACATACATGGATAAAATTTTTGTCCTTACATGTTTTTGCATTGTAGATACATTTGCAGTGATCTAATTGGTTCATCAGTAACAAAGTTCAAGTAAATAAAATAAAATGATTGTAATAGCTGGCCAAATCTAGGATTTGGGATAATGAGTACTGGTTAAGTTTTACTGGTTTTTGGTAAACATTGAAATTGATCATGTTGGTGTTTCAATCTAATTTTTGTTGAATGGCACATTGATAACTATCCCTCATGATTTAATGTTTCAATTGTCATTATAAGAGATTTGTCTCATCTGTGATGCGAGCTACTTCATTTCTTTTGAAAGTGCAGTTTTAGTTTTTTTTTCAATTAATGCTTTGCTTTTTTTTTCTAAATTATGTCTTCTTCCATACCTTTTTGGTTGAATCTTTGACCTAGATAATGATTTTACGTCCTACTTAAGCAATGGTTTTGAGCTTTCCATCAAGTTTAATTTATTTCTACCATTTCTTGAGATTTTTATTATTAATATCATGGTCTCTTTAACTTTTTTTCTTATTATTTAAATTATGTAGGGACTATGTTGGAATTCAAAGTTTGGGATTTAGAGATTTCCTCTTGTCAAAGTCCGAGCTTCTTAGAGCCATTGTAGATTTAGGATTTGAGTATCCTTTATAAGGCAAATTCAAGTTCCCTTATTTTCTGTATAGCTTTGTAAAAATTATTTTATTGGAAACCCAACATGCTTATAATGACTAGCTAATGTAAGGATCCTAATGATCAATCTTGATTTCATTTGTTTGGCAAGCATGGTAATTGCTAGGGGCATAGTTATGAGATCCTATAGACAAGAAATTACCAATCCACTTATTCGATATATATTGTTAGGCCTAAGATTTCCCAATCTGTATCATTGTTAAACTTGGAAGTAGATTGGACGAGGGTCTTATGGAGCACTAGACTCGATCTATGGATTGAATATATATTTTCAACTAAGTGAACTATAAAGATTTTTTTTATGCATAAAACCAGATAATATTATAAATTTCATAATAAATACTTGATTTACTTAGTATATCCTATATTAATTATTTGATCCGAATTAATTATTTTTGGCATAAAGGATATAAACAATATTTTAAACTCACTGTAGGGCAGAATGAAACATAGGTTATTTGTGAATTCAACTTGACCTTAAGGCTATGGAACTTATACTACTAATTTTATCATAACTCTAGGTAAAATGAAACTCATGGATAACCTCCGTGTAATATTATTAAAATATTATTATATACTTGATATAAAAATAATTCAAATCACATTATACATAAGACATACAAAGTAAAACTATTGAAATTTAAACATTTATTGGAAAAGTGTATAATATATAAAATGGTTTTTTATTTATCTATTTTTAAAAATATCTAATGATTTAGATAACACATTTTCTACAATTTTTTCCTCATTTTCAAATAAAGCCTGAAGGTCCATATTTGATGCGAAAGTGAAAGTTGAGAAGAGCCATAGAAAATGAAGAAAGAAATATTCGAAATATTCCATTGTGGCTTTAGGATCCTATACCATGGCTTTAGAAGACATTCATTGTAAGTCCTTATTACAGCAAAGGAGTTTACTTTGGGAAAAACTAAGCATGAGTCAAAATATTCCATTACCAATAAAGAGATAAATGCATTAAATGAGATTAAGCAAAAACAATCGAACCGGCTTCTTCTAAGACCCAGGTTTTTTTTTATGTGACTTTAATCAATTGTAATGGAATTTGCTTCAAAGACAATTGAACTAATTTTTAATCCTCCCCAGTAAATCGAAAACAAAAGTTGCCAATATTCCCAAACATACGTAGGTGGCCAATGGTTGAGCTAGATTATTATACTTTCAATCGTGCCTTGTGCCATTGTAAAATCCTGACCTTTTAGTAGGTGGGCCAGAAAATATTATCTAGTAGGAAGATAAATCGACTACTCAAACCTATTCAAAGTTTCATGTGGACTTGTGGAATGTTGACACAAGTGGACCATCTAGATGTGTGTTTTAATCAGAAGATTTTAAGAAAAAAGAGAGAAGAACATCCCATAAATT
>JAYJMB010004502.1:0-12914 GCA_036873735.1 Pouteria campechiana | reverse complement strand
TATATTTAGGAATCAAATGTGTGCAAAAGATGAAGTATTAGGAGAATAAAATATGACATTTTGCATTCTCATCAGTTATTCATTATGTAAGTAGGACTCTAAATGAAGCACAATTAAATTATTCTACCATTGAAAAACAATTGCTTACTATTGTGTTTGCTTTGAAAAAATTTTGTTCTTACTTGATTGGTTCAAAGGCAACTGTTTACTCAGATCATGTTGCACTGAGATATTTTCTAACTAAGAAAAATGCCAAGCCCAGGATAATCAGGTGGATTTTATTATTATAAGAGTTTGATCTGACAATTAGGGACAAGAAGGGGTGTGAAAATGTTATAGCAGATCATTTGTCCAGAATGGTAGAAAGGACTGATTTCGAGCAAGAAAGAGAAAAGGAAAACATTCCTATCAAAGAGATCTTTCCTGATGAGTAATTGTATGTTGTGAAGGAGAATGAATCTTAGTACACTGATATT
The DNA here is from genome assembly GCA_036873735.1 of Pouteria campechiana. Classification (NCBI taxonomy): domain Eukaryota; kingdom Viridiplantae; phylum Streptophyta; class Magnoliopsida; order Ericales; family Sapotaceae; genus Pouteria; species Pouteria campechiana. Next base: position 12,438 of record JAYJMB010004502.1, on the reverse strand, counting down.
GTAAATTACTTAGTAAAGGAATTTTTAATCCTCTATTAAACTCATAGGGAAGAAGAAAGTTGTTGAGAACGGCAATGCATTATTTCTAGGATGACCCAATCCTATTCAAAATATGTCCAGACCAAATAATTTGGCATTGCATTTCGGATGAGCAACAAAGTATTCTGAGACATTGCCACACATTTAGTTGTGGAGGGCATTTTGGAGGAAAGAAAACTACTCTCAAAATCTTTCAATCCAGATTTTATTGGCCAACAATTTTTAAGGACGCTCATGCTTTTTGTGCTATGTGTGATAGATGCTAGAAAACTATAAAAATTGGAAAGAGAGATGAGATGCCACTTACTGGTAACCTTATTGTTAAACTTTTCGATGTATGGGGCATTGATTTCATGGGTCCATTCCCACCATCCAATGGGAACAAGTATATTTTGCTTGTTGTAGATTATGTGTCCAAATGGATTGAAGCTATGGCCACTAAAACTAATGATGTGAATATTGTGCTAAGAGTTTTGAAAGACAAAATTTTTTCCAGGTTTGGTACTCCAAGAGTTATTTTTAGTGATAGAGGAACTCATTTCTTCAATAAGATTTTTACAACTTTGTTAAAAAAGTACAACATCACTCACAGGGTTGTAACACCTTATCATCCACAAACATTGGGATAGGTAGAAGTAGGCAACAGATAAATAAAAGCAATTCTGGAAAGGACTATGAACACTTCATGGAAAGATTGGGCACTGAAGCTGAATGATGCCTTGTGGGCATACAAGACTACTTTCAAGACCCTAATTGGAATGAGTCTGTACAGACTTGTTTTTGAGAAAGCTTGCCATTTGCCTTTTGAGTTGGTGCATAAGGCCTATTAGGCTATTGAGCACCTGAATTATGTTATGGAAAAGGTAGGAGAGTAGAGGAAACTTCAGCTTGATGAACTTGAAGAGCTGAGGAATGAGGCATATGAGAATGACAAGATTTATAAGGAGCGAACCAAGAAATATCATGATGAAGTCATTCGTAAATGGTATATTGAGCTTGGAATGGATGTTTTATTTTATAACTCACATTTGCTTTTGTTTCTAGGAAAATTGAAGTCACATTGGGTCGGTCCATTCCATGTTACACAAATGTTTCCTTATGGATCAGTTGAACTGAAGAATCCAAGAAACAACAGCACTTTCAAAGTTAATGGATATCGTGCGAAGAAATACAATAGAGAGGACATGCTAAGGCAACTTAATAAACTATGGAAAATTAAAAAATTTGTAGAGAAAGGTAGTTTATCTTGCTCAAACATTAAATAAAGCACTTCTTAGGAAGTAATCCAAGCTATTTATCATTCAGTTATTTCAATTTCCTAGACATAGTGCATTGGTTTAAATAGTCTTGCTTTAATCATTAGGGTGATAGATTAATCACAATGTTATTTTTCCTATATGCTTTACTTTGTGCATTATTGTTTCATGTTTGATAGGTTAAAGGCCTAAGTAATCAATTCAAGCAAGGAAATCAAATAGGTGATGTTATAACATGACAAGAGAGTCTCAAGGAAGCAACAGTGTGCCTCCAGTGATGGAAAACCAAATAGAGGCAAGAGGAGATACCAAGTGGGCGTCAGCACTAGGACTGTTCATCCAAAAAAATAAAAAAAATAAGAGGTAGAGAGACACCAACTTAATGCATTTCTGACCTCCACCTACACTTCTTGATATGCCAGATGAAGATTCAAGCTGGGTGCAAGATGACAACTCCAATGAGTGATCCATTCCAGGGAAGTACTCATTTTTCCAATGCTTTATCTTACATTGAGGATAATGTTATGTTCAAGTTTGGGGGTGTTTAGCATTTTATTTGTGTTTAGGGATGTTTTCAGTCAAAGTTAGGGGGTTTTTGTAGTTTATTTAGATTGTGTTGTGTGTTTAGTTAGGTTGGCTAGTTGGAGTTGCTTATGTGTTATGTTTAAATTTTTATGTTGACTTAGCTAAAAGAAATCCAGGAGCAAATATGTTAACATGCTGAAATTGGTATGCTAATGAGTTGATAGAGTTGTGAATTTAGTGACTTATTTTGGATGACACTAGCATTCTAGAACTTGTTTGATTATTCCTCAAGGCGAAATCCTAATTACATGTTTACTTGGAAGTGATTTAGGCAATTTTTTTCATCAATTTGAGCTTTTCAAGCTAACCTAGTACATTCATGTTACTAGTGTCCTATATTGAGCCTTATGAGAGAATGACATATGCAAAGCATATGAAAAACCACCACTTAACTTTTCTTTCTTTAGTCTCATTATTAAACCCCTTTTAGCTTGGAAAACCATGCTTAACCTATAAGAGATATATTTTATACATATGGTTGTTAGAGAGGTATGAGTGAAGCAAAAGAAATTAAGTTTGGGGAGAATTGAAAAGAAGAATGCCAAAAGAAGAAGAAAAATGACAAAAAGAAAAGAATTAGTAAGGAATCATCTTTGAAATGGGGGAACCACTTCTCCATGAACTCAATAGAAAACAAGTTTGGAGTTGTGGTAGTAATATAGACCATAATAGGGGGGATCACATCCCAATGAACTTGACAGAAAATAAGTTTGGGGTGTGATAGTAATAAAGCCCATTAAAAATGTTTTAAGAAAGTGAACATTCATATGTAATTCAGTTATGATCTCTTACCTTGTGACTACTTATTTCTTTTCTTTGATAGCCAAACCCAAGGCCCCATTACAAGCTTAACAAAGACCTATTGATCCAAGTGAACAGAGTCATCTACATTAGTGGAGAGGGATTATAAAAGCAAGCCTATGGAGCATTTTGTAAAGATCATTAGAATCATTGATTTGCACATTGTTGACTAAAATGTATGCATGTAGCATGGAATTGACATTACACACACACATTTTCATTTCATGAAAGGATTGATGAATCATGAGTTTCATAAAATAAATTTATAGGTGTCTTGAATGATTTTTGAATTATGTGTTCATGTGTAATTTATCTGGCATGTTACTGATTGATTGAGAGAAAGTATATTGACTAATTCATGAGTTCAATTTTCTAGTTTGCTTGAGGATGAGCAAATAAGAAAGTTTGGGGGTATTTGATAAGTCAATTTCATACACATATATTGCACATGTTTAAGCTTATTTATTTGCAAATCCATGTCTCTTTTAGATGAAGTTAATGCTTATTTGTTGGATTTTATTAGGTGCTTTGAAAATGAAAAAAATTTGAAAAGGAAATAGTCACAAAGATAGAGCAAACGATGAAAGACGGAGTGGATAGTAGGTCGACGCCACCAGCACCCAAGGTAGACTAAGATTTGCTAACTTTTCTGCAGTTGCTTATTTGTGGAAGCAAAAACTTAGAGTTTTTCAAGGGTTCTTCTTACATACATTTTAAGAGTTTTTCTCTAGGTTTAGAGCCATTTTTTGGGAAGATTTCTTATGGAGAAGAAGAAGGGATTGCAAGTAAGAAAGAAGAAAGAGAAAAGATATAGCCTTTTTTGATACTCTTTGTTATGGATTGTTGGATATTATTAATGCTAGATGATCTTGTTTCATTTATGATGTTGTTTGCAATGATTTAATTTATTTTATTGCTCGATCACCAATATTATGAGTTAGATTATTTATCAAAGCATGGTTAAGGTACATATCATATGCTAAACCATTCTATTTTGGTTCTTATGTTTTTGAACTTAATGAGTTTTCACCTCAATTATACTAAACATCATAGGTAATTAGAATGAGTTAAAGCACTAGATTAGAACCCACAAACCTAACTATAATGATCTTACTTTTGAAAGAATGAACCCAAGTGAGGCATTAAATCCAACATTCCACTGACAAAGAGTTGTTGTCTTGTGGTGAAATCGAGACCCTAGACTTCTTCATCTTATTAATCTCTCTACACTATCCTTAGCTATTTATTTATTTTTATTCTATTAAGTTTCTAAAATTATACCACATCTTATTCTAAGTCTATTTAATTTTATACTTAGTAACTAAAATTAATTAAGTTAGTTTGTTGTTCTCTATGGGATCAACCCTTGCATTTCACACTATATTGCTATATGTCAATACACTTATGAGAAATTATAATTTGAACCATCACCATGCAAGCTCTAGAAGAAGAGGATGTGAATGCACTTCATTCATGGAAGCCCTTGATCTTAAACTTCTTTCCTTATTTCACATTGAGGATAATGTGAAGTTTAAGTTGGGGGGTGTTTTGTATTGCATTCAAGTGTATTCAATTTTTGGCCAAACTTTTTCAAATTTAAATATAATTTTGATGAGCTTCACTTTTTGATAACTTAGCTAAAGGAAATCTAAGAGCAACTGTGCTAGCATGCTAGAATTAAATAGTATGGATTCTCTCTTGATGATTAGTAATATATGCTGAGTTTTTTATTACCATTGTACATGATTTAGAAGGATCGATACTACCTAGTGATTTAATGATTCTTATGATAAGTCCTCCTTTTTCATGATTGATGAAAATTTCATTGAGCACATTATGTTATGATCATGTAAAGTGTATGTTGATAGTTGATGATTTTATAAATTCAGTGACATATTTTGGTTGACATTATCATTCTAGAGCTTGCTTCATTATCCCTCAAGGCAAAATCCTAGATTACATATTTACTCGGAAGTGATTTAGGCATCCTTTGATCAATCTGAGTCTTTCAAGCTAACCTAGTACATTCATGTCACTAGTGTTCCCAATGAGCCTTATGAGAGAATGAAATTTGCGAAGCATATAAAAGGCTTTTTATATGAGAGAATGACCTATGCAAAGCTTATAAAAGACTTTTTATATGAGAGAATGACATATGCAAAGCATATTTAACTTTTATTTCTTTATTCTTATCATCAAACCCTTTTTAACTTAAAAAATCATGTTTGACCTATTAAGAGACATATTCTATGCTCATGGTTATTTAAGAGATATGAGCGAAGGAAAATAAGTTAAGTTTGGGGGAATTGAAAAGAAAAATGCCAAAAGGAAAAGAAAAGGGATAAAAAGAAAAGAATTAGTAAGGATTCCTCTTTAAATTGGGGGGATTATATCCCAATTAACTCAAAAGGAAATAAGTTTAGGAGTGTGGTAGTAATACAGCCAATAAAAAGAAAGAGAAGAGAAAATAAAAAGTTAAGAGAGAAAGCTTTCATGCAAATTTCAGTTATGATCTCTTACCTTGTAAATCCTTCTTCCTTTTCTTTGTTAGCCAAACCTAAGGCCCCATTATAAGCTTAACAATGACCTATTGATCCAAGTGAATAGAGTCATCTACATTAGTGGAGAGGGATTATCTTAGGGGGTATTTTGTGAAGATCATTAGAATAACTGGTTTGCACATTGTTACTGAAAAGTATGCATATAGCATGAAATTGACATTATATACACACATTTTCTTTTCATGAAAGGATTGATGAAGCATGAGTTTGATGAGATTACTTCGTAAGTGTCTTGAATGATTTCTAAATTAAATGTACCTATGTAATTTGTCTGGCATGTTCTTGATCATCTAAGAGAGATTATCCTAGCTGATTCATGAGTTCAAATTTTTATTTTACTCAAGGATGATCAAAAGCTAATTTTGGGAGTATTTGATGAGCTCATAATAGACTATGTTTTATTACCTAAATTCACGTATGTTTTGGATCCTCTTCTAATATAAATGTAGTGGATTCCAATAAATATACACTTAATTTGGTAGTACTTGATAAGTAAATTTTATATTGATTTAGTATGTTTATTTATAGATAATTTTTTAGGATTATTGGTGGCTTTTGATGACAATAAAACTTACCTTAAGACTTTTATACTAATGATGCTTCTAGTATAGAAAGCTTGAAATATAGAAACATATGCTTGAAATATGCGTACTCTATTGGAATATCATTTATGAAAGCATATATATCTTAATATAAGTCTAGAAGGGAAATCATATTGATCTATATTATTTTCAACCTTGTTTATGATACCTTGGATCATATGTTAAAAGTGCCTTAAAGAGTAATCTTCTTGAATGAAAAAAGAATGAGTGTTTAAATGAGCTTATAAATACTAAATCATGATTTAAAGTACATGTCCATACCTTACAACTTATGCAAATTTTAAATGGATAATTATATTGTGATTTATAATGAAAAATATAATATAATATGTGATTTATCCATATTCTACAACTTGTGAAAATCATGTGGGGACAAACATGTTTTGATAAGTGTGCTTCATAGAATATATTCTTTACATGAAAAAGAAATTATACTTAAATTATTTATCCATACTCTAACTTATGTATATTATATATGGATAAATGTATAATAAAAAATGTCAAGTAATAATGTGGTAAAAGTGCAAAAATTCCCAAGTGCAATTGCGCTGCTACAGTAATTTTGCTATAGTAAAAAGCTTCTATGCTGCTATAGTATCAGACAAAGTGGAGGTGGAAGATAAAGTGGATTATCTAAGATGAAGTCAAAGATGGAATGAATTGCTAAAGTGGAAGACGAAGTGGATTGTCTAAAGTGAAAGAGGAAGTAAAGCTTTAGACAAATTAGTTGATAAAGTAACAGATGAAGTTTGAATTAGGAGATGAAGTCAATAGACAAATTGCAACAAATGATTGCTACATCAATTTGCTATAGTAAAAAAACTACAGTATAATGGACAAAGCTTCAGGTGATTAGTAGACAAAGTAATAGACAAAATGGTGCACTACTACAGTAACATTGCTACGGTAACTCTGTTAAAGTAACAGACAGATATTCTTTTGATGTTTCAAACAAATAACTGATAAAGTGCCGCTACAGTAATTTGCTATTGTATTTGTTATAGTACCCTACTACAGTATCGATAAAAAAGCTAGCTAATTCATCTACCACTTACTTCAGACAAAGCTGTCTATAGTGACCTACTACAGTAATGCTGCTAAAGTAACTTGCTATAGTTGAAATTTGCTATTTTCGAATATCAAAAATTCAATACTTTATAGCAGCTGGATTTTGCAATAATATTCTTCCAAGCAGTCCACAACCTTTCTGGATGGTAAAAACAGACAATCCATTAAAGGAGAATGAAATGCTTGAAGGTTCTAAGTACTAAACAAGAATCAAACATCAAGAAACTATTCAATTCTCCAAGCGCAACATTGCAAATATTTGTTCTAACCATCTACCACATTTAAATAAGTTTAAGTGAGTTATAGAGATTTTGATATATGCTCAAAGATGTCAATCAGAATACTCTATTCAAAATCTCAAGAAATAATGAAAAGGCAGCTAGTGGAAGAAGAAGTTCAGAAAGGAAAACACATCTGTCAAAAAATGAAGAAGCCCAACTTCATTTGGAATCAACTATGGATAAAGTAGAAGACAAAGAGAGTCTATCCAATTAGGAGAGAGACTTTTTCTAGTACTTACTTCAAATAAATGCAATAAAGCATCGGATAAAGTGGAGGAGCTACATCTATCAAAATTTATTGTCTTCTTTCCAAAACCATGAATCGGGTCAGAGTTGCAGCATCTCCTCATTCATCAGTTGCCCAAACCAGCTATTCACCTTCTTTAATTTTAAGGTTGGTACTGCAGAATGATTCTAAGCATATGGGAATTAATTAGAAGATGACATTTTTAAATGGGAGATTATCGGAATGGTCTTCTACATTTATTTCCTGCTCATCTACTTTTGTCTCTTCATTTAATGAAGATCGTCTTCCACCAAAGTTCAAGTTTTCAAGAGAGCTATTAAGGAGAAGAGATGAGATGATTCAAGGTGCTAAAGGAATAATTTTTAGAAGAGCTTAAACTTATGCAACTCCTTTCACCGATGGCCAAAAGCTTAACCTATCATCTATCCTTTAAGAGCTTTAATTAATAAATCTTTATGGTCATTGCTTTTACATTTTGGGAAGATCCTTCTACATTGTTAGAGCTATAAAAGATCATATCTTCCCCTATGCGTCTTTACAACACTTTATAAAGTGTGAGTTTTCTTTTTAATCTGAAAACCAGAGAGTTGATGGTGATCTTTAGAAAACCATCAAGTTTATTGGCGATCTTAGAAACCAGTGAGTTTCCTGGTGAGCTCATGAAATTAGAAGAGTGTTGGGAAAACTTGTTTATGCCCCATAGAGCTGGAATCTAGAAGAGTGTTGTGAGCACTATGTATTTCCATTATATGGGATATAGTAGAACCCAAGGCACAATGAGCATGTGCTCTTGGAAGAGTGGATTAGGAACGGGGTTCTCAAACCACTACAAAAGTTGTGTTGTCTGTGTGTTTGTTTAATTATTTTATTTTTCATGCACTTTATAGTTTTATCATTCACTTGACATCACACCACACACAAGAATAAAAAATGAGGGAAATGATCTAATTGGAGTTGAGCAATGAATTTTTATAAACCCAATTCACCCCTCCCCTCTTGGGTTAAGCCATTCTATGGGATCCAACAAGCAGTATTAGAGCAGGCTACATAACTAATTATAGAGATCCGCATAGCTAACTCAATACTATCATCCTCTATATTCTATGAAGGATAATCCACCTCCCAACTTCCACACTTTGATGGCTCAAACTATGTTCAATGGAAGAGAAGGTTGGAAATTAGTCTTATGGTGAATGACCTTAATTTGTGAAAAACTATTCTTATTGGCATAAGCGAGGATGAAATGAGATCAGAGCTGAAAGTGAAACTCATAATATGCTCTTTGTCCCACCACTTGCAAGGATATCTTAGCTTATAAGTTAATATGAGAAATCTTTAGACAAGCCAAAGATAAATTAGTAAGGGGCAAAACACCTCGCACTCACACACACTACTTTCATCACTATTAAAAACTAGTTTGAGTGTAAGAAATTAAGGAAAGGAGAAAACATACTCCTGAAGAAGATGAAGGAAAAGAAAGGAGACTTGGTCTAAAGAAACAAAATGAAAATCTCATGAAATATCAAGTCCATTTGAAATAAAAAGGAAAGGTAAGTGTAGGTATGACACTCGAACTCGAATGACTTTGTCAAATGTGTCATTATCTGAAATTTTAAAATTTTTACTTGCACATTTCTTTCCATCCATTCTTTTGTTAATAAGTATCCATGCTCAATCTTTCAATTAATTATTTTTGTCTACTTATAAGTCTGTAGAAATAAATTTACTTTCAAAATTTTTACATTATTATTTTTGATTGCTTATATTTGATTAGTTATATGCATAACTTCATTAGTAGAAATTAAAGTCTATTCACTGAATTCGTATGTTTCATTTATACAATGTTGAGAAACAAAATTTATAGTTAGAATCTTGTCCGAATACCTTCATTTGTATATTTATTAGAATTAAACTTTGAAACTATACTCGGATATTTTTGCTTATTTATCCTTATACTTCATTTGTACATCAATAGAAATTAAAAGCTACACTTAAAATCTTAATTGATTAGCTAACTGTACATTTATAGAAATAAAGATTCATTTATCCTAATCTGTTTATTCATGTATATACATAAGAGGATATAGAATTCATGCTAGGATTAATAAAACCTTGAAAAACATAAAGTAAAACTCTTAAAATAATTAGGAAGTAAGAAAAATGTAAGTATTCAGAAAATAAATAGTCTAAAACTAACAACACCTAAAAAGAGACATAACTAAAAGAAGAGTAAAAATACCAAAACTAAAACCCAAATTGAGATAGAATTTAGAGACACTTAGGAAAAGGAAAACATTCGTATAAGAAGCAAATAGATTAAGTAATGAATGATCCATTCAAAATGATGAAGTACATTCTATTTTGTTGAATAATCTAGATTCTTAAGTGCATACTATTTCATGGTAAAAAAAGGAATTGCACTATTTAAGTTGCTATACAAAGGTCACATCTATTTGAATTTGCTAATGAAAGGAAAAGTAGAAGAATCTCTCAAGTGTATGTAGGAAAAGCTTGAAATGAGTAAGAAGGAAAATGATGAGAAAACATGATCATCTTTTCAATCTACAAACTTCAAGCTGAAGAAAGAAAATCAAGCACTGAAATGAAAAGTCAAGATTGGCATCATCATTTATGAGCTCAAATGTAGAAATTGAAAAAGAAAGTGATAAAAGAGATAAGCTTGCAAAACTTGATATATTTGATTGATAAGCACATTGAACACATGCATTTTACTGCTATTCATTCTTCATGTTCTAGAAATATACATCTAATGGCTTAGGATTTGAATGAATATGAATTTATTATTTTTGAACTAAATCATTCTGAAAATTTAAATTGATATGCAAAATAACTAATTTTTAATATAATTATAATCCCAAGACATAGTCAAGCCTATTTGGAAAATCTCATGGTTTAAGGTCTTGAATAGGCATTCCATGCCTAGCCATTCCTTCTATAATCATCATTAAGGCTTGAATTTGTTAGATTAAAACAATTAACAAAATAGCTTCAATCTTTCTGAATGCTTTAAAGTTATAATCATGTCATGAATCACTACCCTTTATCCAATATTTATACTATTCATAACTACAATGTTTGTAAGAATGTTTGAGTAAATACAACTTGAAATCATATGATGAGTAAATTCAAATAATAAATGATAGTTTGTTTCATCCCAAGCTGTTTTCTGCAATTTTGCACCATTTGGAGCAGTTTTCACTATTTTGGTTATAACTTTCTCATAAAAACTAAAAATTAAGTAATTCTTAATTTCATAGATAGATAATTTAAAGGGCTACAACTTTTATGTTTATCACATTTACTTAATCAGCCTCCTTCTACAAGTTGTTGGGCCTCAAAGTGACACCTTTTTGATAAAATGAGATTTTAAACTAAGTTTCAGCTACTGGAGATAACTAGTCATAAATTTCTCATAAAAAACTAAAATTATGTGATTATTGATGCATTGAAAAGATAGGAACAAAGGCTACAACTTTGATATTAAGCATAATTTCCAAATCTGACTCTAGAAGTACTAGAATAAAATTCTTTTATGATCAAATCCTATGTTGAATATTGAAATAAGACTCTTGAATGATTTGTTAAATTGATAAGGTGTATAAATTATGATATGAACTGATTTGCAAAAGCACATATTGAGCATATAAATACATACAAAAGGCCTATGAATTTCTAAAGATGATTGAATGAGTGTGGTCTAAGTAAGAATGAAAAGTGATATCTGTTTCAGATTGCCCCACTCTATTCAAGTTTCATAATGAGATGCCTTACAAGTAGAAAATGGTGCTTGAAAATTTGATATTAGAAGAATTAAAGAAGTATTTTCATGAAGCACCCTTGGATCAAGCACTAAGATTTAATTGCTTTTGAAGATCCAAAGTTTAGGTTAGAAGAAATCAGCATTCCTAAAAGATATATCTGAAAAGTTGCTAATTTCTAAGCATGTGAATTCAAGGAATTTGAGATAGCCTAAGAAATATTCAATTCACATGTATATTATATGAAGGTGTAATGAGCTGAGAAATGTTGAGCACATTTCTTCAGAGATTTAAAGTGCTTTTACTTCATTTTCTAGTCCACCTATGATAAGTAATAGATGAATTGTAGAGGTGTCAATAAAATTATTTTCTCACTATTCACTAGATGAAGTAGCATTGTCATTTGTCTATTATAAGTTACAAACAACTCTTAATAGCAAAAAAATGTTTTCTTCATAATAGACAAATTGACTTTGTCTATTGATTTGTTTGTAGAGAGCTATAGACAAATCTAGAAAAAGTAGACAAATATTACCTTCATATTTATATCTCTTAGTCTACCAACTAAAGAAAGGAACATAAGACACTTCGATGGTACAAAGCATCCCTTAATGATCAAAATGGTAGAAATCCCAATCAGAATTAAGAAAAGTTCAGTGTTGCCATCATTGAACAACATCAAGAAACTACAAACTAATGAGAAAAACATATAAAGTCCCATAGGATGGCTTAAACCAAGAAGGGAGGGGTGAATTAGATAAATATAAATTCATTGCTTAATCCCTGTTGAATCATTTTCCTCTTTTCATGCTTGTGTGTAGTGTGACATAAGATGAATAATAGAAATTATAAAATGCATGAAGAATAAAGCAAATGAACAAACACATTCACACAAACAAGACAATTTTTATAGGGGTTCAAGATTGCGTCCCTACATCCAATCTTCCAAGAGCACACACTCATTATGCATTGGATTCGACTATACCTCGTATAATGGAATACTTCAGTGTCCCCAATACTTCTTTTGGATTCTAGCTCTAGGGGGCATAAGCAAGTGTCCCCAACACTCTTTTGATTTTATGAGCTCACTGGGAAACTTACTGGTTTCAAAGGTGACTACCAAACTTGATGGTTTTCCTGAGTTCATGATGAGCAAGAAATAGATGGTTCACAATCAGTCCCTGGCGATGATGCCAAAAACTTGATGGTTGGCCAAAGA
>JAYJMB010004500.1:0-12917 GCA_036873735.1 Pouteria campechiana | reverse complement strand
CTGGGATGTGAACACAATTCTTCTGATGTACACGGCAAGTGTAATTATTTGAGGAGAAATCAATGATAATGGAATATACTTTGGTATTTTCCGAAGGCGACCAGTCCTGGTCATGACGTTCCGTTCGCATTTTGTTTCTTCCTCATTATTTACTGTGCCTGATCTGATTTCTTGAGCGCGTCCTCTGCGACCGCTCGAACAATGGCAGAAAAAATGTGAGTAGCAAATCAAGATTTGGATTTTGGTCTTTTGGAATAGGTAAGGGGAAAGAAGGCTAAAGTGGCAAGTATCTAGGGAAAGGATAGGGCTAAGAGGGAGATTTTGGAAGGCCAAGTATGAGGTTGGAAAGGGTTGGGTGTGGGTGCAGGTGTTGAAGTGGAAGAGATAGAGGTTGTTGATTTGAGACATTTGGTTCTAGGTGTTATTGATACAACAACCTTGAATGTAGGTCTCGGATGTGGACTTGGCATAGAAGGTTGAGGATGAATTAGGATAACTATAGGTGGGTCTATTTGTTAGAAAGAATTGGAAAGAGTGATAGGGGTGACCTAAAGTCTGTGCCTATAGGTTGGGTTTTGTAATTCTGGGAATGGTAGGAGAAGGCATCCTTGAGATTCTTGGTAGGTCTAGTGATTGGCATTAGTTTTGGCTTGATATTCATCGTAGGTTAGAAGGATAGGTTCTTGGTTAGAGGTTGAAGGCTAGGGTTTGGATAATGGCTAAGGTTGAGGTTTGGGCTTAGTTTTAGGTGCTGGTTTTGGTTTAGGCTTAGGTTATGGTTTGGATTTTGGAATAGGTTGTTGTTTGGGTTTTGGTGGTGATTTAGGCATAGGTGAAGGCTTAGGTTGAGAAGGTTGGGAAAAAGGTGTTTGGGTGATGGATTGGTATTTGGATAGATATTCATCAAGTTCTAGAAGTAGTTATGGATGGCAGTTGCTGGGTGTGTGTGAAGGGTTTGGTAGGAGAATAAGTCTATCTCTGTATGCTGGGTCTTCAAATTTTGAAAAGGGTAGGCCTTGTGGAGCAAGGACTTGGTCTTTAGAATAGAACAAGAGTTATATGGCTAAACTGATGTCCTTTTGAGAAAATTCCTGAAAGGTCATCTTAATTCGATTGAGAATTCTGAGAGTGATGTTTATTAGCTGGGGGTGTTAAATGTGTAGTTTTTGGAAGCTAAATGGTGTGGTATTCTTGATGAGAAACCTGGGTTTGGGTTGGTTCAAGATTTTGGTTTTATGCTTGGGAAGATCTTGCTAGTTGAGAAGATTGGTTTATAGGTAAGTCTGTATTTTGTTTTGGAGCTTATGTCACAAGATTAAGTGGTAGTAGGAGAAGCATAGGAGGGTAAGTTGCGGGCTTGGTTTTGGGTTGATGGGTGTGGAATAATAAAATTGGGTTTGTTTGGGCTATAGGTATGATTTCTATTCTAGAGCAATAGGATGGGTCCTCTAATTCTAGGCAGGGATATGGGATATCTTTAGTGTAATGAATAGTCTTGTGTAATATTTCTCTAGTTGCCTAAACGGCATCCAAGTTGGCTTGATTTTTGGTCAAATATTTTGAGAAAGGTATAAAGATTGGGTTTGTGTTTAAGGTTGAGGATTCTAGAATAGGTTAATGTTCTAAAGTCTTGGCTTGAGAAGGTTCTTGTTTAGTTTTTAAGGAAGTTTTAGGTGATGATTCAGAAGATGGACTAACGGAAATTGGTTGTTTTAGATTTTCAGGAGTTTGTTTAGATGGGGTTAATTTGGTAGGAGTTGTGGGCTTGGTTGGGATGATTTTGGGTTAGGATTAGAAGGTTGAGGTGCTAGTGCTTAAAGTTTGGAGGCTTGTGGTTCATAGGCTGGGGATTCAGAGATTGGTGTCATGGGTGATGGAGTCTTGTTGGTTTGATGGTGTGAATAGTATTTGCTTGATGAGGAGTGTATAGAGTGGGTAGGTTTGGCTTGAGAGGTTGTAAGTTGTGTCTATGTAGACTCAAAAAGAGAAATTAGTGTATCCAACCTTATATTCACTATTTACTCAATTTTGTCCACCCTATGGCTAAGAAGTGATACACTAGATAATACTTAAGTTTCTAGATTTTCTAATCTAATGTATAATCGTTCTAACTATGCGATGAATTGATTTTCAAGTAAGGTTTTAAGGTGATGAAGGTTTGGGATAGCTGATTGGGTTCATTGGATGAGTTGTCTAAGTCCATGCTAGGATGGTTGATGTGAAGGTTGTGTGTGTTTGGGAAGGTTTGATTTGAGATGGGGTTGCTGCTTCACTCTCTTCTCTTGTTATCTCTTCTTCTTCTTCCCTTATACTTCTCCTTTTTCTTCTAATTCGTCTTCTCTTACTACAATTCTTTTCACTTCCTTTGTCTTCTTAGGCTTCTTAGAGATCCAACTATCTGTTGTTTCTCTAAATCTCATCCTTTTGATAGTTGTTGTCCCAAGCATGTCTAATTTCTTTATTGGTTCTCCTTTCTCATCCTTGAAATTCTTTTTTGCATTCTTCAAAAACTTGGTAAAGGCCATGCCATAGAGAAGTGGAAATCTAGAGTTGGTCTTGACCATGTATAAATGATAAGACATTAATTTAGCTAGATTCACTTTCTTTTGATGTTTTAAAACCCATAGAACTTTTGCATCTTTCTCTGAAATTTGGTCTGTAGTCCATATTTTTAGAGGGATATTTTTGAAGACTAAACTATGAGCTCTCTTAAAATTTATTTCTAAGTGGCTAGCATGGAGGTAGTTTTCCTTTTCTCCCATTGCTACTCCAACTAAGTCTGAAAATAATTTAGACTTACTCTTTGGCCGCTCAATTCATTTTCTTTTACCTCTGGTAGACTAAAATATTCTTTAATATTCTCAAGATTTAGGTCTATTGCCGCCTTGCAAATCTAAGATGTCTTTGTGCTTGTGTTGTAATTACTAATGAGGATTTGCATGACCATGGGGTAGCTCTCATCTCAATAGCTTAGAAATTTTTCCCATTTTTGAAACTTTAACCACTTTATTTCCAAGAGATTTAAGCAGGTTGTTCCTTCTCCAAATGCCTCAAAATCAAATATTCTTCCTTTAACTATCCTTTTTCCTTCAAAATAATTTTTGAATTTCTCAAATGAGGAGATTTTATTATCGAAATATACCTTTAGTGTGTGGTTATCTAATCTCCCTTTCTTGCTTTGAACTTCTTCTCCATCTTCTTCTCCGCCTTGCTTCTTCTTTCCATGGCTTGTCTCTCTTGTCAGGATTACTAGGGATTTGTTGCTTTCCTTTGTTCTTTCCATTTCAATAGCAAGGGTTTTGGTGGATTTTGAAAAAGGGTTTGGATTTGGAGGATTTTAAGTTTCAGAAGATGAGGGTTCGGTTGGTTTTTAGGCGCGAAAACTTGCTTTCTCAAAATGAAAATGAAATAATAATGATTTAAAGGAATTTAAAAACTTAGAAAATAAGGGGGAGATGAGATGACTTAATCATGAAAAGGGGCTTTAGAGTTTTAAAGCTAATGTTTTAGAGTTCTAAAATGTTCTTTATCATATTTCAATAAGATAGTGCTCGAGTTTTAGAGTTTTGAAATGGCCTTTAACCATTTTAGTTTGTTTAACATGTCTTTCAGAAGTTTGAAGTGTAGTTTTAGAGTTCTGAACTACTTCTAAAAATTTTCAAATTTCTAAAATGGCAAAAAAATGTGACAAAACATTGAAATGCCCTTGAACCAACCTTTAAAAGCTTCTATGTGCAATGTGACACAAAAATCATATTTCCAAACAAAATTTATCATAAAGAATATTGAATACATACTTGAGAGCATTTATAATACATGTCATTGACATACATTTAATCTTCATATGATATAGAATTCAAGTGCATGGATCTAAAACACTTAAATCTCTTCTAATTTTATTGAATTTATCCTTTGAGAGTGGTTTAGTAAAAATATTTGCTAACTGATTTTTAGTTGGTACATATTTTAAGTAGATATTATGGTTTGGTACATGATCTGTAATGAAATGATGCCTAATCTCCATAAGTTTAGTTCTTGAATATAGTACTAGATTCTTGGTCAAGTTAATAGTACTGTTGTTATCACATCTAATTGGAGTATTCACAGATTTTAGACCATAGTCTCTTATTTGTTGTTTCATCTAGAAAATCTATATACAACAACTTCCTGTAGCCACATACTTAGCTTCACCAGTTGATAATCCAACAGATGTATGTTTTCTAGAAAACTATGATATAATCATGCTTCCAAGAAACTAAAATTTTCCTGAAGTACTCTTTTTATCTACTTTGTAGTTAGCAAAATAGGTATCTGAACCCAACTAATTTAGAATTGGAGATTTTTAAATACCATAAACTAAGGTTTGGTATATTTAAAAGATATCTAAAGATTCTTTTAATAGCCACGAGATGTGTTTCCTTAGAGTTTGATTAGAATTTAGTACACATGCAAATACTAATATGATATTGGGTCTATTAGTAGTTAAATACAATAGAGATCCTATCATGCTTCTATATAACTTTTGACAGATGGGCTTACCTATCTCAGCTTTGTCCATCTTGATTGATGTGCTCATCGGAGTGCCTAAGGGTTTCCCATCTTTTATCTCAAACTTCTTTAGAAGTTCTTTTGTGTACTTTGCTTGGTGGATGAAGATCTCTTCTTTCATTTGCTTGATTTGGAAACTTAGAAAAAAGTTCAACTCCCCCATCAAGCTGATTTCAAATTTTCCCTACATGACTTTTGAAAACTCTTAACATAGTTTATCATTAGTTGCACTAAATACTATATTATTAATATAAATTTAAACAATCAAAATATCTTTCATATCATGCTTAATAAAGAGAGTAGTATCTACTTTACCTCTTATAAAACTTTTTTCTATTAAGAACTTGCTCGGCCTCTCATACCATACTCTAAGAGCTTGTTTAAGACTATAGAGGGCTTTCTTGAGTTTTAAGATATGGTTAGGATCTTTAAACCTAGGGGGTTATTTTACATACACCTTTTCATTAATAAAACCATTTAAGAATGTGATTTTGACATCGATCTGATATTACTTAAAATTCATGAAAGAAGCAAAAGCTAGCAGTATTCTAATGGCCTCAATCATAGTAACAAGGGAGTACGACTCTTCAAAGTTAATTCCTTTTTCTTGACAATACCTCTTTGCTACTAATCTTGCTTTATTTTTTACTATAATTCTAGATTCATCTAATTTATTCTTAAAGACCCATTTAGTGCTTATAAGAGATTAATGGGATGTTCTTGGAATATGTTTTCACATATCATTTCTTTTGAATTGGTCTAATTCTTCTTGTGTAGCCATAATTTAGTTTTCATCTTCTAATATTTGATCAATGCATGTTCGCTCTAGTTAAGAAATAAAAGCAAAATTGCCACATATTTGGTGATATAAAGATCTAATCCTAACTCTCTCATATACGTCATCAATTATTTAGTCTTGCATGAATCTCTAATCTCTAGGTAAGGAATCATTACCTTCGCCATTTTCCTTACTAGTTGATGGTTCAACTTGTGTTTTTGTTTCATCCATTTCTATTTCTGGTTGTGGAGTGTCTTTGTTTTTCTCTTGCAGTCTCATCTTCTCCACAAATGTTGTAACGTCACTTGTCTCATAATCAAAATCACTAATTCTTTTGGTGATATTAGTGTTTTTATCAAATTTCACATGGACAGAACTTTCAACAATCATATTCCCATGTTATAAACTTTCAATGCTTTGCTAATAATGGAATATCTAAGGAACATAACTTTATCAAATTTACTGTCAAACTTTCTAAGGTTATGCTTTCTATTGTTAAGAATAAAATATTTACAACCAAAGATATAAAAGTGAAAAATATTTGGCTTCCTGTCATAATACACTTCAAATGAAGTTTTGTTAAGTATTGTCCTCAAATAGATTATGTTTATGATATAGCAAGTTGTAGTCATTAGCTTAGCCCAAAAATATTAGGATAACTCATATTCACTCAACATTGTTCTTGCCACCTCTTACAAAGATCTATTCTTCCTTTTAGCTATTTCATTTTGTTGAGGTGTTCTAGGTGCAGAGAATGCATAAATAATACCATTGCTTTCATAAAAAATAGCAAACATTTGGTTCTCAAACTCTCTATTGTGATCACTTCTTATGGCTATGATACGAGAGCTTTGTTCATTCTACACATGTTTGTTAAAAGTCTCAAAGAATAAAAAAGCTTTATCTTTGGATGCAAGAAATATTATCCAAGTAAATCTAAAAAATTCATCTATAATGACATATGCATAATGTTTTCCTTGAAAACTCCTTGTTTTTATTGGTCCAACAAGATTCATGGGTAGTAGTTGAAGAGGTTTGCTTGTATACATCTCCTTTTGATGTTTGAATAATTCTTTCACTCGCTTTCCCTTCAATCAAGCATTACACAACTCACACTTATCAAATTTCAATTTTGGTAGGCTAACAATTAGTTTTTTATTATATACCTTTACAATCATATGCTTGTTGGCATGACAGAATAAGAATTCATTATTGCTTGCAATAAGATACTTAGCTTGAACATCATATGGATGAACCAAATATACATTTTTCGGCCTTTTACCAAGTACTACAATAGAGCTTGACTCATCTAGGACTGAACAACTTTGAGAGTTAAACACAAACTTGTAACCATTGTCACAAAACTAACTCACACTCAATAGGTTGTATTTCAATCCCTCTACAAGCCAAAATTTTGAAATAGTAATAGACTGTGGTTGGATGACCTTACCAATTTCAACCACTTTACATTTTGTATTGTCCTCAAAGGTTATTATTCTGCCATTTTTAGCTTTAATCTGTATGAATAGCTTTCTTTCCCCTATCATGTGCCTTGAGTAACCATTATCGATATACCACATGTTGCTTTTTGGAACTCTCAAGCACACTTACATAAATAAGGTTAAACTTTAATTTTTTAGTACCCATTTAGGAATGGGTGCAAGTAAGTTAGTGGCAAAAAAATCTGATACCCATTGCTTCTTGGGTGCCACTAATCTATCATTGGGAGTATAAGTTGCATTTATAATGTTTGCAACTGCTTTAGTACCCAAATAAAACCATTTAGGTACCTAAATTTGGTTTTATCTGTGTCCTTATCTTCTTCTAGAGATTTAACTCTTTTTTTCTTACTCTATCTACCTTTCCTCATTAGTTTCATTTTTATTAAGGTGGATATCAAGGTTTTCTTTGGGCATTATTCTTTGCCTTGACTTGCTCAAGTTCTCTATTGGTACATTGGCTAATATTGAGCTTAATATTTTCTTCTCTTAATTTGGAGCATTCATTAGTTAATTTATTTAGTTCCTTTTTAGTCTCCTTATACTTGGATTTTAGTGCCTTAAAATCATAATAGAAATCCTCTAACATTTCATCAAGGCTAGGAGTCTCAAGTTCTGAATTTACCTCATCTTTATGGATGACCATGAAGCTGATGCATGTGCAAAGATCTTCTTACTTTCTTCCTTTAGGAGTAAGTGTGCTATGTTTGCATTGTCTTCCTCCTCAGCTTTACTCGAGCTTTTATTCATCATACTTTCCATCATCTTCCAAGTAGCCATTGCCTTTTTCTTCTTTTTGAATATTTTGCCGCTTCTATTTTGGTTGTTATTATTGTTGTTATTTCTCTTATCAAGATAAGAGTGATACTTTTTCTTTTGCTCTCTTGCTTCTTGTCTAGTTCAAGGCAATCAAATCGCATGTACCCTGGCTTGCTGCAATTATAGCATATGGGAGTATGCTTCTTCTTATCTTTACTCTTGAAATTATTTGGGTTGCTTCTTTGAGTTATCATGGTGATGTCTTCATCTTCTTCTCCACTAGTAAATGTCTATCCTTGAGAGTATTCATCTTTAGATTCTCCTCTTTGTGCTATAGTTCTCTTACCTTTTAATTCTTTGGAACCTTTTACCTCATTAGTACCTCATGGGTCATGAAGGACCTCATGAGTTCTTCCATAGTCATTTTATCCATGTCTTTTACTTTCTAAATGGCTATCACCTTAAGCATCTAATGCTTGGGTGAGACCTCAAGATTTTCTTGATAACCTGCCAAATATGTCAGAAATAGTTTATGAATCCTTCATAATGAAGGACTCATACTCCTAAATAAAAAAATTTATTTTGGTCTCTTTGATCTAATTTGTTCCTTCAAGTGCTACTTGCAACTTTTTTCATATTTCTTTTGCTGAGTCATATGAGGAAATTTTCTCAAACTTAGAGGGGGAGAGGGTGTACTATAGATCATTCTTTGCCCTTGTATTGCGTTCTACTTCTTATATATCCTTAATAGTATACTTGTCTTTGGTGTTGAGGATAATTTTACCATTCTTTATCGTAAGCTACAACTAGTAATCTGTGGTTATCAAAAAGTTCTACATTTTCATCTTCCAATACCTGTAAGTAGTGACATCAAAGAATGGTGGTTGGGTAGTGGACTATCCCTCTATAGTTGTGTTGTGGAATACAGTGGTCATTTGGGATCACTTCATAAGTTATATGAGTCGATAATCAAAGATAACAATAGAAGCCTACTCTGATACCAATTATTCGTTCTATGCTAATGATATCTCAAGACAGGGGGTACTGGATTGAGTTTTTAAAAACTTTGGCCAAATAAAATGATTTATGCTAAGAAATAATTGGAATGATGTACATCATAGGACACAGATATTTTTATAATGGTTTGGCCGGAGCTGGAGTCCTACCCCACTCTTTAAGATAGTCTACTTTACTATCTTAGGTTCCACTAGCACCTTTCAAAGAATCACATGTTGGTTTTTCTGGGCTTATCAACAAACTCTTACAACTATAGCAAGTCTTTTCAACTTGCTCAAACCAAGCAAATGATATTGCATGCCCCTTGCTTGTAGAAACAATAAATCAGTAAATAACTTGTACAAGAAATATGTCTCTTACTTAGGCAGATGAGTACATTGCTACTGAACAAGTAAAAGAATAATCTAACGATAAAGAGCAATGATTTTAGACTCTTGAAAATTTGATGAGTATTGAACTTTGAATGCTAGTTTAGAGGTCTATGCAGGAGGATTTGAAACTTTGGAAGAAAACTTTGAATGCTTGTAAAGACTTGTTTTAATTAACTTAACTAACTTCTTCTAATAACTTTATTATGTATTTATATCCTTTGGAGAGTAAAATAATTATTGCTTGAATTTTTGAAAATTTTTTGATCTTTATTATGGTGTGCATTTTACTCAAAAAAAAACCTTTCTAGCGAGT
The DNA here is from genome assembly GCA_036873735.1 of Pouteria campechiana. Lineage (NCBI taxonomy): Eukaryota > Viridiplantae > Streptophyta > Magnoliopsida > Ericales > Sapotaceae > Pouteria > Pouteria campechiana. Next base: position 3,632 of record JAYJMB010004500.1, on the reverse strand, counting down.
ACTTCAGAACTCTAAAATTTAATTTCAGAACTCTGAAGGTAGGGTGATGGTATCAGTTATTGTTAGTGAATTTAATTCTAGAGTTTTGAAGCCTCTTTTCTTGCTTCTGAACTTTGCTTAGTAGGTGGCATGAGTTCCAACAAGTTCTTTCAGACCTTTGAAGTTTGAATTGCCTCCTCTGAATCTTCTTCTAGAAGCTGACTCCTTCAATTATTATCAATGGCTATTTTTTCAAACTTCTAAAGCTTAAGTTTTTCCTTTAGAGGATCCTCTGAAGGCTATCTTTATTCTCAACTAGACTCTAGATAGTTTTATAGACCTCTGAAGCCTAAGGTCCTTCCTTTGAACTGTTCCTCTAAAATTTTTCAAATTTGTTCTTTATTTCAAAATCCTCTTTAGACTTCCAATGTTTTCTTTGAAGTTTTTAGACTTTTTTGTCTTCATGCAATCTCTGAAATGTCCTTAAAAGTCTTCAGAAACTTCTGAAATGACTTTTGAACTTCTTCAACTTGATTTCAGAGTTTTCTTCTTACTTCTGAGTCTTCCTTTGAAGTTCAAAAATTGGATTTTCTTGAGCATTTAATTGTTTTATTTCTCTAATTTTAAAATTTTATATGTTTAGACTTATTACATGCCATTTTACATTCCATATTACCCCAAACTTATTTTCTTAATTGCTTTTCTGGTTTTATGAATTTATTTTTGAACAATTGAAAATTAACTTGTTAGTACTATAATTTTTCACACATATATTTGCTCATCATCAAAACTTAGCTATTACTTTACATTCATCATCAAAATCAAACTAATTAAAGAAGGTTAGACTTAACCCTTATTGGCTCTTGCAAGCAAAGGCAGCAACCCAGAATGGAATGAGAAATTTGTATTCACTTGAGATCACCATCAAACTAATGGATAATGACACTAGTATTGAAGATGATTTTGTGGGAGTGGTAACTTGAGTTTTCTTTTTTTGCTATCATATGCATTAACTTCCAAGCCCTGTGAATTTTGTCTTATTTGGATTAACCTCAATGCATTTCTTTCTTCTCCTATATGATCAAAAATAATATGAATTTCTCTTGGGAAATTGAAGTTAGAAAAATGACTTAGTATACACTACATAAATTTGAAGAATTTTTTTTTTAGGGATTACAAAGTTACAAGCTTGAGATCCATAAGGAATTAGCTACCACATGGCATTGGAAACTAAAGTATGTGTGGCTCAGAGGGAATCTAGTATATGCACCTTCATGCCTGTTATCAAATCTATACTTCTCTCTACCTTCCTTTCTTAGGGATGGTTATTATTAGTGATTATTTATGATATGTAGAATGCAAGTGTGTGAGAGAGTTATTGTTGATACTTTTTAGCCTCTATCACACATGGAACTTGAAAAATAAATAGGAGATTCCAGCGACCACCCATTAGCTTGATCTCACTTTTATCATTTTTGCTTGATGAAAAGGGTTAGAGGTGCTTCAAAGGTGTCGATACTAATTATTACCATATGTTTAGCAATATAACTTATAGTTCATCTTTTTGTGATACTAAGATCTTGTTTTGATGAATATGAGGACTCTTACAAAAATGGCAGGGTGGAAATGTGATGGTCATAGAGTGATTAGATAAAGGGAAAGTGGAGGTAGGTGTGGAAGGAACAGAAGCTATTGAACTCGGTGGAGTTTCAAAGGTGTTTAAGTGGATGGCTTGTTAGACTTTGAATAATGAGGGTAAAGTTAGAAAAAAGGATATGGAGCATGTGGATTTGTAGCACTCGTAACTTTAACCAATTTGAAATACTGTCCACTTTGTGCCCATTAGATCTTATGTTCATGTATAACTTCCACACCAAAATTAGCACGATTGATGATATTAGGCCAAGTGCTAATAAGACAACCTAGACTATCAACTATAGATTGGTTGGGCATGTGGATTTGAAACACCCTCAACTCTTACCAAATTAAAATACTGTCTGCTTTGGATCCACTAGATTCCATTGGCATATAAAGTTCATCTAGTTTTATCCCCTTGAGCCAACTATCTAGCCCAAAAGGTACCTTGTAATAACTTATTATAATTCACACTTAAACCTCTGATATCAAGTTATATTGGCAAAAGAGTTTATTTAGAAACAATATGATTCAAGATAGGGATTTGAGTATAAACTATGGTAAGTCCTTATGATACTCCTTTTAAATTAGAAAGTTCACCCAAGTGAACAAAACCATGTTTGCTCTATGTAACAATAGAATCTAGTGGGTCTAAAGCAGACAATGCTTTATATTTGCTAGAATTGGAGGTATTACAAATGGTAGATGTTGAAGAGTGCCATCTTTGAGAATTTTAGTAATAAAGATATTTATTTTATTTTAATGTCCTAAAATTTGTAGGACTTGTAATTTGTGGATTTGGCAGATGTTATTTCATTTATGAATTTATAAATAATTTTTTTTTGTTTTGTGAGATTCTCATGGTTACTTTTATGATTATGTGACATTTAAAGTGCAATAGATCTTGGGAGATTCACCATCAGATTTTACAAGGATATCTAATTATATAATTTTAGGTTTAGGTTTGGGTCGTGACAGGATTTGCATAGGAAAATGTGATAGAGGGAATTTATGCATGTTTCTTTTTATCTTTTATTTTTTTTTTGTTTTCTAGTCTTGGTAGATAAAATATTCTACTTGTATCATATGACAAAATAAATGCATGTAAAGATAAATTTTATGTTTTAAAATGAAAGGCTTTTTATGAGGTTGTAATATGTGTCTATGTGAAAATAAATACAATAAAATAACATAATTTATATATAATTATATTTATGCAATGGAATTATAGTGGTGCATATTTTGATTATTGGCAATGAAACTACTGTGTTATGTATTATAATTATTGGTAGTCAGATGATTATCTTGCATTTGATAATCGTCAACAATTGTATTACATATAATGATTAAAGGCAACCCAATGTTACCTTACATATAATAATTATAAGCAATCTAACATTGCCTTGCATATAATAATTACAAGTAACTATACATTGTGCTGCATGTGGTGACTATACACAACAAAATATTAATTTGGTTGTCAATGCACATATACCATAGAGTATTTGCAACTAGATTGCAGGTAATTTATTTGGATGTAAATATTTTTTAACAAAGAATTTCAACATCCTTGCAATAAAATATTTGGATGCCAAGAGTCTAATTTATTGTAGTGATTTACAATCTCGAATGAAGCAAAATTTTCTGTTTAGTATATTAATCAATTGCAACAAACATGTGTATTAGAAAATTAATTTAAATGCATTTTTATTACATAAATGTAATACATGAAAGAAGTAAACTGAATGTAGAACATTTTATAATATAGGATAGCATTTTGGCTATTGATTACAGAGAGAGAGTCTTTGCCGAAGGTACCTGTTCGAATACATGAGTTCTTTGAATACAAGTTACATAAATTAGTGCGTAGCAAGAAGTCGGCTCCGGTACGCATAATGGTTTTGTATAAATTAGGCCAATTGCCAAGCTTTATGATATATTAATGTAACGCCCCGCCCTCCTGGGGTCGTTACTCCACTTTACACCATAAATCCACATGATAATACCATGAATTTTCC